>JAOQMR010000007.1:11904048-11914871 GCA_027563865.1 Erythroxylum pelleterianum
TATATATATATATATATATATATATTGCTTACCGTATCCAATATTTATATGTATTATTATTTTATTGTTCATAAATATTAATGATTAATAACAGTAGTCAACTTAAATTTATGAGATAAAAAAGGGCACAATTTTAAGGAAAGATGAGGTTTGACGTTTAAGGTTAAAATAGATATAAGTAAGGGGAATTTAATGCAAATTAAAAGGAAGAGAGGATATAGGAAAAGTGAGAAACGAAAGCCATCAAATCAAAATACTATATTTTTTCTTAAAAGGAAATTCTGCCTATTGCAACAAAGCACGTATGGTGGAACACCGGCCGCACACATGTTAGGGCTAGAGAGTAAGAAAACTGCAGTCCTCAAATCTTTTCCACAGAAGCTCTCAAGATCTCACTTTGAGTCTTCTCCTTCTTGATGTTACACATTCATAACTCTCGTCAGATACACCTTCCACAGACAGAAGCATTTAGAATTGGGACCTCAAGTTCCCTATTCCCCAAGCTCCTAATGAGGGCTGCCTTTCCTTGCCTTCCAACTTCCAATTTCGCACATACAGCTGGGGAGCCTATTTGTCCATCGTTATCTTATTCACACAGCTTTTGGTGCTTAAAGAGATCGATCTACTTAGGAAAATTAATCACGTACGTTGCATTGAGAATGACTTCAAGTTCTTGCAAGCTTTTGTGAATCGAATTTTCATCATTTGCAAATCAACCGTAAAGAAATAGAATTTAAAACTTAAATATTTGAAGTTCTTACAATACTCATTCCTGAACATGCATACCGATGAACTTTAGATAATTAACAAGCGAGTAATTCAAATGTATACAAGTTGGTCGGGAAGTAACTATATCAGACACCAATTACATTTTGTTGGTTTCATCAGGGAAATATTCTCCAGAGTACTAATCATTCGCCGACTTTCCTCTTCGGTTACACATTTCAGGCGGACTTTTGAGACTGTTACATTTAAGAATATCCCCCATAAGGCACAGCAAGCCGAGCTCTATATGAAATCCAGGACATGTGATTCCTCTTGTAGGAACTAGATCGAAGTCGTTTTCCAAATGAAAACGACTTGGTCACACCCATGGGATTGTGATGATTTATGTCCCCCACTAAAGGAATTGGGAGTTTGAAGCATGAAAACGAAATGGGAAAAGATATAATTGAACAAGTGGTCACATGCATGCCCTGTACTACTGGGTCTGCTGCTGCTTGTTTACACTTGGTATTGTCTTCAGCTGTGTTTATCTACTATGACTGCAAGATCAAAACTAGCTGTATATGCTTGGAAGTTATCCCTTCAATGCACTTGTGATTAATGATATCTCCAATTACAGTTATAACTAATATCACCAACTAGCTAGTCGTTATCAGCTATAACCAGTAAGTGGTAGTAGCTCCCAAAATACCCCTCACATGGTTAATTATAGCTCTCCATATATGATATACTGTTTGACGTGCTGTTTAAACAATACTCTTCTCTTGTATCAAACATCATCTCCTAGGAAGATTAAAACTGCAGAGAGCTGAAAGAGGCACAGAAGTCTGCAGTTGCAGACGAGGTAGGGGTCTAAACAGACTATTTATAATGTGGTAAGGGATTCAACTCTCACTAAATAATTTATCATTTTTAAGAATTCATCTAATATAAACTAAACTGATAGAGAAAAGACGACTACCAAAAATACATTGCAGTTGGACTCTCAAGAGCTTCAATTTCCATGCAACGATCATTATTATATATATAAGTTGGGCCAACAGGCTGTAGAGTTTTGTCAAAATCCTAAGCCAAATTACCAAAGTCTCCGTCACGCCGCGTGCATGGCAATATTGCCCCACCACGTCTACCAGGTTCTTGCCATTTGTCCGTATTACTAACTGCTAGTAGATGTTTTATGGACTTCTTTCTCGATTCATCCATGAACTTAGGTTTTGTTCCCTTTCAACTTATCACTATTTGTCATAAAAACTTTCCCCTTCTCTTTTTTCTCTTTTGCCTGTTCTAGTGTCTTGGAAAACTGGTAATCCTATAGTTATTGCTAAAACCATAATCATTTATTCAGAGCAGCATTTTGCTGACAAAGAAAATGAGTCACTAGAGTTGGTTTAACCCGTGGCTATTCTTTTTGCTGCTGAAACCTGCAGAATCGCGAAGATCCATCGGTTCTTGACCAGAATCTGCTTGGAATAGGACAAATAACATTACGTTTCTCTGTCCCTGAAGAGATATATGTAAGGAGGTCTTTAGGTAGTAAATGCTCTGTACAGTCTCAATCTGACTTTGCTAGTACGGATGCATTATGTCACACTTTGTAGTGAAGCCTTCCTAGCATAACGTAGTGTTGTTATTACCATACGTCCGTTGAGTGATTCGCTAGGCAACTCTGGCTGTTCACTGTCGTTTCTCTGATATCGTTTAGGTCCTTCTGCATTTACTTGCTTCCACATACCATTGTATGTGTTCATTGCCAAAACTTGATGAACAGAGAGTTACTATGTTCCTCTAACTAGGCATTACAGATGCATAACCGATTAAATGAGTATGAATTACTGTGGTAATAATGGTTAAGAAAGAAGAACTTCTGTCAAGAATACCAGTACCACGGCATCATCTATACTAAAAATAGCAGATTGTCACTGAACACCCTATAATCATACAGGAGAAAAATAACTACTATTTGTAGCAGATACTGCCAAGTCCTAGGCATGAGACTGAGTACGATCATGCTGCTATTGTCTAAAAACATTTTTAGTTAGGTACTTTCTCTGTGTATACCAAATATATAAGTTCACATAATATTGGTAGGAAGTTGATATCATTACATTTCATGATTGAACTCATACATCAGAAACTCCAAAACAGATAGCTAGCTAGCACAATCAAAGGTTGAAGTTCCTTTGAACCTTTCTTTTTTTTTTTTTGGGTGCTATCTGGACTACATAATCATTCCATGCTTGGACACTGAAAAACAAGAAATGAACAGCAAAACATAAACTTTTACATTCTTTTCCCCATCCTGTTGTTCTTTCTTACCTTGGAACCATTCTGAGTGGCGGGATTGACCCTTTTTGCTACTTCCACCATCTCATCGCTTCTCCTACCTTTAGCCTTTTCCTTGAACACCATCGATTTCTTAGCTTTCCTTTCAAAGCTATTGCCTTCAACCTCAGCTTCTTGGTGCTTGAAATGAGCCGTGCCTTGGTGACTTGGGCCAGAAGAAGCATCAGAAGCCATAGAATCGTCACTTTCATCTGCGTGATTGTAGTTTCTATGATTCCCTTCATTTTTGTTGGCTGCTTCATCACTGCATGCATCAACGTCATCACCATATATTGGGGAACCAATGTACATAGTCCACCCTGATTCACTGCTGTTACACTCTTCTTTGCTTCCAAAGATTTTGGAAGACTCCATAACCGTATGCAAGAGAAGGAAAAGTTAGTAGAGAAGTTGAGTATACTTGTGGAGAGCTACTAACAGGAGAACTTTGGCGCCTTAAATAGGCACTTAAGAGGTTGTGTTAAGACTCCTACAACCAGCAGCTTACGATCTTTAAATATCTGACCCAGAATGGTTTTCTTCGCACAAAGAACAGAAATACTCATCTCACATGCATGTTGAAAGCTGCCTGCTTTATCTTAAATGCCTAGGATAAGTCTCACCACCTGAAAATCTAAAATAACACCCATTAATTCTCCGTCTTTAAATTGCAGAAGACAGCTAGAAGCTGTCAAAGAGTGGAATTCTATCCTTACAAAAGGCATAAATAACTAAGTTTCTTGTATTTGAAAGGACGTGAGTTGTTACACTTAGACATTGGGTTCCACAAGTAAACCTCTTATCTATCTTTACTGCTCTGAACTTAGCCATTAATAAAAGGGATGCATATAAATGCAAGGGGCAGATTGGCGCAGTCCACAAAACTAGTGAGAATATAACACCCGTTTTTTAAATAGGCCTACAAAGAGGACATCTCACTGCCTCATTTAGCTTTCACAACTATATAAAATATTTGTCCTGCCTTTAAGGATTGGCAGGCTTTAATCCACCTGTGTAAATTTGCTATAGAAAACAACTGAAGTTAGAATTTTTAGATTTGTCTATATATATTTGGTGAAGGAATTTCTCAAAGTAGCTTTCTGTTCCTGTTTTCCTGTCCTCCTTCAATTTGCTTGCAACTGTCCTCCTCAACTTAGAAGAATCATCGCCTTTGGTGGTACATGGATGACATGTTGCATTGCCTTTGTTAGATTTCATATGTCCATCTCTATGACAGTACAAAGTGAAACTTTTATATCAGCCGAGGGTTCAGGCAATGTAGGAGACATCAAGGTCTGCTATAGTGAAACCAAAGCATTACTTCTAATCTGCCTATCAACTCCAAATTAATGAAAGAAACTACTGATGGATAGTAAGGGTAAAAGCACAGTGAAAAGACAGATATCTTCCAAGTATAAATTTACCTGTTGGCCATTCATTCAATGGATATTGAAATGACTGTTCACTTCCTTTCTGGTTAAAGAGCATGTGGTTTCTGAACGCACACAACTTCAACACTTATTTCATCTTGGCTTTTAATTACTTAAAGAGAACTATGGTTGCTTCTGTTCTGAGTAAGCAATATATGGGTCATTCTGCGAGGGAGTACCAGCAGTCTTGCTGTCATTTTTGACAATTTCACTTCATCATGTTCCCATGTGTAAAGACAAATTGCTACACCATACAAATTCCATCCTCATTTTTTTGGTGTTAGTTGAACTTTTGTTGATCTTTCTTTTTCATTGTCACCTAAACTGAAACTTTACGTAACTTATTATTAAATTGTTATTTTTTATTTATAAATGACGAAGTGTGAAATACAACTCAACTCCAGCTAACTAGAATTTTTAAATTAAATTAAAGATTGTTTACTTGAAAGGAACAGATCTTCTGTTCCGGTTATGATATTCTTATCATATTATATTAAACCTTATTCACACATTTATATAACCCTATATAAATACATAGATGATATTCAACAGAACATAGTTAGAATAGAGTAACTAGAACAAAAGATTTGACTTGCCATTTAAGTCACAAATGACCAGCCAAAACCTCATTTAGTAACCATTTGGCTACCGACACAACAAAGCGTTTTTCCTATCGAATAGGAAAGATACAAACCTTAAGCTATGTAATAAAAAATTCAAACCTTGATTCACAATTCAATTGTTCCTTCTATTGGGTTAATTAGTGATTGAAAGGTTAAGTACAATGACGGGTCAAAGTTTTCATTCATACCATTTCCTAGTGAAGATGGCATAAAGAGAGGTTATGTGTTTTACCCTGTTTTGGCATTGACTATTGGGTTCTATATGCTTGCTTATATAGTAATAGTATCAGAGTCGTAGTTAGGCATCAGTCAATTGTTTTTTTTTTATATATTTACATTAAGTATCTCAGTTTAGCCGAACTAATCTTAAGCCCCTAAAATCTCACCCTAAGAATTCTAGAGGAAGTAAATATGAAACCTCAAGATTCCTCAGGTTTTTACGTAGTCTGTACACTTCTGCGCGCAAGGATCCGTCACATACTCGATTGGTCGACAACTGATTGATTACTGAACCCCCTGCTTAGCATCAGGTTCCCAACAGCCTTCGGATTCTCTAATAGCTTCAACTCCCACACTGTCGCTAGAAGCAAGGCGTCCATAATTGATCCGATCAAGGAGCTGTATCTAAGAGGCTAGAGGATTATCAATTAGGAAGAAATCTCATTTCTCCTCCTTTAGCATGACTAGAACTTAAGAATTTCTGAATGAGAGAGCCTTAAGTGAGGAGGTTGGACCAATCAGTCAATTGTTTATATATATATGAAATAGACCTTAACATTCAGACTGTTTGTATGTTTATTAAAGAGATAAAATTCATAGGAAAATCAAAAGGCCCCTGATGTTGCAAGAAGCGGTGAAAGCACATGACATGCCTTGGCTGCTCTGTTTGTAGCTGAGACTAATCCAATTTTATGAGAGACACTATGCGCCCACCACTAACACAATTGATAACTTGTGTTTCCAAAATTAGAATTTTTAATTATCAGTGGGTCACAAGATTCAATAACAAAAGAGCCCGTTTACTTAGAAGCCTGGTTTAATGATTACTTAGAAGCCTGGTTTAATGATTGAATATTTAAGATAATAATGATTAAAAGACACGGTGGGTATTGACTATTCCAAGATCTGGGACCAGCTGCGTTTGGGAGAACAAAAAGAACTTGAGAAAGCGTTCAAAAGGAGCAGGGCCTGGGTCGAGGACTCACATGTCCCCATAGTCGTGAGCATGGAATTGGCTGTTACCCACTCATAAATCCTTCTCCGTGACTTATATGGCATTGGCAGTACCAGACAGGGTTTGGCCCATCAATTATTCTTTGCTGCTTTCTCTTTTGCAATATACATACACATATACGTCACTCCTCACCATTCTCTTGACCCCACGTGAGGGTCGAAGACATGCATGGTTTTATTGCAAATGGGACAAATTTTCCTAAGCTGTACACGTCCCTCTCTCTCTTTCTCTCTGTCTGCGCCTAAAGTTGCTTACGTGATGGATGAGCGGAATGCTCCTCCCTTACTTCTCGTATTCTAATATCAAAGTTACTCTCCTTAGCTTTTAATTCCGTCCGAATCTTATGCTTTTGTTTGTGAATGCTTGCATGCTATTGTGATAAAATGGTCATTTAATATAGTATCAGAGTTGGTTTGGGTGAGTCCGCACCGCTTAGGTTTTGCCCCCTTTGGTGCAGCGAGTTTGAAAGATAATAGAGAAGAATTGTGTTGCTTTTTGTATATCTTTTGTAAACAATTTGTACAGCTATTTATACAAGAAATGGAAGTATAAATATGGAAATGTAATTACAATAGAAGATTCTATGGCTAATATTATGTTGCTGAAATCATGGATTTTGACCGTTAGAACTGAATCAATGGAATGCGTTATCAGACATTTTAAACATCCTTTCTATTATTATAATATAATTTTGAAAATCTTTTGTACTTTCTTTTTTACTAAAAGAAATATTTGATTATTACTTGTTAGGGAATGGAAGCAGTGGAAAGCATAATATTGGATGTGTCTAAAATATAAGAGATAGATTTAAATCCAAAAATATTTATGAAAATACCTAATCTTAAATTTCTCAAATTTTATATGCGTGATAGATCATTGGATGCTTTGAAAAGCTAAGTAATCTATGTCTCCCTCGAGGTCTTGATTATCTTCCAAATGAGCTAACATATTTTTACTGGGATGAATATCTACTCGAATTTTTTCCAAGCAATTTTCGACCAAGCAATCTAATTGTGCTTGGATAACCCAATAGCAAGATAAACTTATCTTATGCTTTATATTTTCATATAATTAATTTTACGTCACGGTACTTATCTTATGCTCTATATTTTCATATAATTAATTTTCTTATAAGTAAGTTTGAAAGCAGCAATAAATGAGAATTAATCTCTTTTCTATTTGCTAATTGTTTGATGAAAATATAGGTTCAGTGGCATCTCAATTATCATGCGGAAAATTTGGTACGATTCTTCGTTGTTTTTGTAGTAGTTTTATCAAAATTCCATCTTACATATATGGATGGCAATTGGGCAATGTTACGTCCCTAATCTTGCGTTTGGTTACCATCCTCGAAGGTGAGGACGGATGACGAGGACACAAAAGTTTTGTCTTTCGTCCTGTTTGTTTACTGTCCTCACTCAATTTTGTTTCGTCTTTAGAGGGCAAGGACAAAAATTTTTGTTTCTTCCAAAACTGAGGTACAGAAATTCTTATCCGACGGACAAGATGAACAAAAGTCGAAAATACCCTCGTCTAACCTCTCAAACCTAAAACATAAACGAACATCCATTGAACATCAACGTCCTCCTTCGTTCATCTTCGTCTCCACTGTGCGCGGTAAGTAATTTCTTTTCTTGCATAATCTTCTCTTCGGTTCCCCCTTCCATGTACGCATATGGGTGTACATTTTCTCCACCTCTCTCTATTCTCCATAACTTGGTCATTGTTTGCGTCTCTGCTGCCAGATTTGTTTGTGGTCCGTCTCCAACGAACGTCGGTCTTCGCCAACGCAGCCTGCTACCAACTTTCCTCTCTTCTGGGTAAGACATTCATCCCACCGTCTCTTTTTTTCTAAAGCAAGGATCTTATTCAGATCTTTCAGATGCTAATATTCTTGAGTTGATTAAAGCAAATGGTTTAGATGTAAGTTACTGGTTTTTATTTACGCTTTTTGCAATATGATTGAACATCTGGATCACATAATGCTTAGTGAATTGTTTTTTTTTTCTTGAATCAGTTTGAGTATGGACTAACCTGATGCACTTTTGATATTCTTGTGTAGAACTCCTCGACTCGAACATTATTTGGTTTATTGGATAGACTTCTGAATGAAAGCCTTGGAAGAAAGAATGGGGAGATGCATCAAGTATGGTTGAGACTGGAGACATGGATTTTATATATGATGCATGTGCAAATTTATAATCTTATATGAATTTGGTTAATTATCATTAATATGAGTATGTGCTTGTTTAGTTCACTATGATTCATTTTAATCTTCTTCAACATTGACAATAGATAGGCCTTTTGTTGAGGAAAGTTATGCAAGTCATTGAACATCGAGTTTCAACTCAAGCAGAGAACCTAAAAAATGTATGGTTTATAATAATAATCATAATAATAATAAGAAGATAAATAATAGTCATAATTACAATAATAATAATAATAAGTACAAAATAATAAATTAATAATAAGAACTTCATAAAAAATTAATAATAATAATAATAATAAATTAATAATAATAATAACTTATTAAAAATTGATAATAATTATAATTATAATCATAATAAAGAAGAACAAGATAAATAATAGTAATAATAATAATAATAATAATAAGTACAAAATAATATATAATAATTGATAATAAAAGCAATGACAATAATTAATAATACTAATAATTATTATTTTTCCTCTTATTACAAAATTTATAATAAATCTTACTAATAATCACAACAATAATTAATTAATTCTTATTATTATTATAACATAATTAATTTTGTATAACAAATATCATACTAAAAATAATAACATCAACAAATAGTAGTCATAATAGATACGAAATTTTTAATAGTAGTAATAATTATAATTATAATTATTATTATTGTTGTTGTTATTATTATTATTATCAGTAATAGTAGTAGTACTACTGATAATAATAATAATAATATGTGAGAGGAGGGATATTTCTGAAAGTTGCTTATGTGTTTTTTCTCGGAAACAAAAACATGAATTTTGTCCTTCAGTTTTGGAAGAAACAAAAATTTTTATTTTTGTCATCTTGGACTGAACAAAAATCACATGGGACGGCAACCAAACATACAAAGAGACATGATTTTTTTGTTTTGTCATCTGTTCCCACTAAAGGGGACATCAACCATACACTAAGTAAGGATCACAACAAGGAACAATGCTATAGGCTATATGGTTTTTCCCTCACTTCAAATTCACAAAAAAAGAAGGAATGCCATTGCAAATATGGCTAATATTGAGGAACATCTCTGAGCATTAGCTCAGTATGAAATAATATACTCTTTCGATTTCCTTACCTCTCTCTCGACTTCCAACCTTTGCCTAAGAAATAGCATTAACGGAAACTCAGACAGGTATGATTTCGATAGTTGTTCTTATTGATTTCGATAGTTTTGCTTATTTCATCAATCATTAGTTATGTCTATTTACTTATTATTCTTTCCTTCAAACCTATATGTATCTTTTTAGCTTTTAGTTTTACTTCCTTATCTAACATGAGTTAAATGATTTTCTATTTACCTGTTTCAGATATAGTTTTACAACACTTCTTATGTAATATTTAATTGACTAGTCCGGTATAGAAGATTAACTGTGCGTTCATTACTCGTTTTCTGCTGAGATGCCGATGTTTGCTGGAAATCCTGACATCCTCATAAAGCGGATGTCCTTTGGCTTGCTGGAATTAAATGTGCATAATACGGAACAAGTCAAATCGTTTTTAATTGATCTACGTTGATCCTTGTTATTATTTGGAGATAAAGACAGTAATATATAAAGATGACAGAATTTGAACCCGTGACATTTTGTACCTAAAACAAACGTGCTATCAAGTTATGCTACGTTCCTTTCAATTAATTTAAGCATATAAATTATATATATATATAAATTAAACAAATATTGTATATTGTTTCGATTAATTTTTAAATTTATCAAAATATTTTTTAAAAATTTGAAAATTTATAAAATAATTTAGCAATATATACTGTATGATTTATAAGTGATAGCTTCTTTTTTTTAGCCATCCTTTCCTTCAATTATTGTCCTTCGTTTTCTGCCTAGATGCCTACGTTTGCTGATCAATGGTGGAAATCCTGACATCCTCATAAAGCGGATGTCCTTGTGCTTGCAGGAATTAAATGATCAGTGCTGGAAATCCTGACATCCTCATAAATGATAAGCATCTAACGCTTTTGATTTTTAGATAAATTTTTAGTAAGTAATAAATTATGATTTTTGTAAACGTATGAAATAGAAATTAGATTATAAAAAAATTAAGATGACATTTTTGGCTTACAAGAAAAGAACTGAATCATTTTTAGCTGCACAAGTGCGGGGACTAACGATGATGTTTGAAATGCTCTACATTACAAATCGGGTTCCCCTTTAATTTGGTTTATATGAACATATGGACAAGTCAATGGCAGTTATATAAGGTCTTTAATCATTATATATCCATCCTTT
>JAOQMR010000007.1:11925939-11944696 GCA_027563865.1 Erythroxylum pelleterianum
TGGTACCTTTTGACCAGATATATAATGCTCACTCGAATAAAACCAAACTCTTTTGTTTTATTAATAATAAATATTTTTATTACAAAACTGTAACTGAAGAAAATAAAGTTACATGTAAATACACTTGCTTTCCAGGGCACTATATTACATAACTCCAAAAAAAATAAGTCAAATTGGTTGGCCGTTTGCAAAGTTAAACCTAGAGGTGTTTTTGAATCACATGGAAAAGGAGAATAGAGAATTGAAAGTGAAGCATTTTAGGAAGATATTTATGAAATAAATGCATCTGTTACATATGACAAGAATGAACCTTTAAACGATCTAAACAATAAATATGTTGAAATTTCATCTGGAGAGGATAAGAAGGGCAAGAGATCTGAAGAGGGGCCTGAGTTTGATTCTAATTCTTCAGCAAAACAAGCTGATGATAATTTTGATTTACAATTAAGTGATGATAGCGATTAATTTATATTTGTAATAGAATATTATATTTAATAAATCAATTATTAACAATCTATTGTTATATATTGAATTGAAATTGTTATATTTCTAGAATATTCAATAAAATATGAATTTCAGGTTAAAATATGCCACCAAAGAGAAAACAGGATATAATGCGACCAAGATTCAGACCACGATTTGGAGCCAGTTATTTTCCAGGTGAAGCATCACATTCTGTAGCTGCAATCAAATCAGATGTTGTACCTCCAGCTACTACACTTGCAGATGAGGTATCACGTTTCGTACTTGTTACTACACCATCCACCATCCATATACTGATAGAGATATCATGGGTAAACGATGTGGATGAAGGAGGCAGCTTCCAACCTGGAGCTGAGGGAGTTGAGAGAAGAACTTACATCACAATTGCCAATAATCTGTAAGTGAAAATATATGAAACACCATATGTTATAATTAAGTTATAGGTTTAAATTTAAAAACGATATAAAATTATTTTTATATTAGGTTGATTATATTTGGACCGTGCTTAAGAAACGTGATATTCAAATTCAAGGAGAAGATTGATCTTGAGAGTTATATATGGAAGAATATCATTCAGGCGACAAATGATTTTTATTATCAAGATTTTGAGGTAAAAAAATATTATTTATTTATTTTTTATAATTAGATAAATATTATAGGTTATAAGTACTTATCGTATGTTTTCTCTTTTTTTTAGAAAGAATTTTTTTGAGATTTTGAATTTGACGTAGTTATGTATAAAGTATGGAATAGACAAGCTCGTCCATGTTGTTGGTGTGATATACAAGATTGATATACGACCTCTTTATATTTCTAAAAAAATCTGAAGTCGTTGGCAACAATATTGGACATAACCCGAGACAATGTTTATTTCAAAGCATAATTCTACCAACAGACATGGAGGACTGGGGGGAGAGAGTCTTCCAATACACACTAGAGGATCTATTACTCACTACGAGCATGTAGAAAGACTTGTAAGTAACTACACTTTACACTTATATTTTGATTTTTTAATTTGATGTATTTCAATTTAATTTGATGTGTGAATTTTGGAATAAAAATATGTGTATTATGGAGAATGATAATGTTATAAATGTCTAGTGCCATATATGGATGTGTTGGTAAGTTATTTTTTTTCAACAATGCATAAATATCATAAAAATAGAGAAAATTTTGCTGAAATTTTTGTAAATTGTAGCTTACTTATAACATTTTATTATGATGTAAGAAAAGTCTATGGGTAGGAAGCCTACGCCCCATCAGCTCTTTTTGCATACTTATACTAAGAAGCATGACAGTGTGACCTTCATCTACACTTGATGTAAAGAACTAAATGTATGTGAAATTTATGCTTTAATATTAATGCTTAATAATTATCACTTATTAAGATAAACATTGCCTTATGATAAGACCAAATACAAGAAAATATTCAGCGACAGTATTAGCAGTTTGAAGATGTTGATGAGAGTCAAACTTATCTTTACGCAGTGGGTGGTAGGGATCGTCATGGAAGGATATTCGGCTTAGGTTCATTTACAAACATATGTTATTCTCAATCTTCTACATCCAGTATAGGAGCATCTAATAGGCTGTGTCCAATGAAGTCCATGAACTTCGGAGCACAGTACAGGCACTGACAACTCAGTTGCAACATTTGATGAAGTACATAACCCAGCTCCGTAATGAGATGGATGAGTTGAAGGGGAAGGGCAGCACCTCATCACAACATTCAGGGCATCCACAGTCACCAAATGAATAGTGTAGTTATAGTCATTTTGTATGAATTAAATACTTATTGTTGTACAAAATAATTTTTATTATCAATTAAGATAATTTTTATTTTATATCTTCAATCAACTTTTTATTTTAACAAATTATTGTCAAATAAAATTAAATGAAGGAAAAAAATTAAAAAAACTGTATTAGTAAATTTACTGACGGAAAAATAAAATTCGTTAGTAAAATGTAATGAATTTACTGACAGATAACTAAGCTCCGTCGGTATAGTTGGTCGTGAATTTACTGATAGAATTGCCAAATCCATAAGTAAATTTATGGACGGAGAAGCCCTGTCTGTCGCTAGACCCCATTTTTCTTATAATGCATATTTTTAAGGTGTTAGAATAATGACTTAGATAAATTATGAACTATATGTGATATTCATGGTTGAAGATGCTTACTGTGAATTATTTTGGCTACTTTAGTACGTTTGAATTAAAATTTTGGTCAGTTGAGATTCTAGGTTAGGCAAGGGGATATATAAAGATGAATTTAACATTACGAGATGGGAGTGATGATTACATTAAGAATGAATAATGTAAACACAAAATGGGAAGAATCCATTGTTCCATCCAGGACCAAACCCATACAACACATGAAGAGAGAATTTTGTATTCGGAGAATATTTTGGATTCAAAGAATCCATCATATATGCTTACTAAGAGAAGAGCAAATCAAGATCGACAACAAACCCTCAAACCTAGACTTAAACCCACAGAATTTAGATGCTTAAAACTGCGTACTTACCAGATGTCACATACGATATTCAAGTTAGAAACATAAGTTAAAACGACGAGTTTACTTAATTTGGATGTCAGGTAACATATTCGTTAACGAACATCAACAAGGATCTTTTCGACTAATATGAACAATTTCCACATTTCAAGAACGGAGGAAAATTAGTTCACATGAGTCGGACCAGGCCTTCCAGGCTAGTTCATTACGGGATTTACCCTGCGTTTGGTTAGCGTCTTTAGGGGTGATGACGGATGACAAGGACGTAAAATTTCTGTCCTCCGTCCTGTTTGCTTGCCGTCCTCATTCATTTTTGTTCCGTCTTCAGATGATAAGGACATAAATTTTTGTTCCTCTCAAAATTGAGATACGAAAATTCTTGTCTTGTGGAATTTAAAATGTTAAAAGAAAAAGAAATGACCATACCTGTGCCACTAAAGAGCTAACCGCTTCGCTAAGCTGCAACCACTCCACCATCGCCCCTTCTTTTTGATCCATATATGCTATGACCATCCAATCATCTTGATCTAGTTATGTTTGCACTTCTATTCTGAAAATCTGTATATCTCAGAAGCTACATCAAGGGATTTACTTTCAAAAGGGATGAGTACCTACAATGATCAATACCATCCTTGCGGTAATCTATAATTACTATCACGATTTTTGCAAGAGATGTACTTATATGGAATCATTGTCATATAATTTTTAGGTATATAGGTATTATGAATCCATGTTGAATTCATTAGAATTTTCTGTCCACAGATCCTTGCGCAGTTCCAAAGCCAGGAGAAGATAAACCAATGAAGAATGGAAATCCTCCTCTTCCTCTTCCTCCTCCTCCTCCTGCTCCTACTGGAAAAACCAAGGACAAGGGTGATGGCTTTTGGAGGGGATGGTACTGTAGTCTCTCTGCTTCTTTCTTCATCAAGCCTAAACACACATGACTAAATGTTCGCTTACAAAATATTCCTCTGTCCATGCAGTTGTCTCGGCTGGTGTTGCTACTGTTGCTTGGATGTCTGTTTTTAAGGGTCGATGACTTTAGACCCTATGCTCGCATTAGTTCTCTTGTTTTACTGTTACTCTTTTTCTTGACGTGTTCTTGTTTTGCTTGAATGAACAAATTTGGAAGAATATGTACTCGATGTCTGTAAATTAGGAACCTACTTTAAATACATAAAAAGAAAGAATAAAATTTTCTTTCTTTTTATGTATTTAACAAAATCTTTAACTTTTAGATTAAGACATTTAAAAGTCTATGCATGATATAAAATATTTTTAGATTAAAATTAGATACTTGATTTTAAAAGACTCACTTAAGTAACAGAGAGAAGCTCTAGCCTCTCTCTAAAATACCTATATAGTCTTCATTTACTTTCAGGTTGGCTCATTGATCAGGTTTTGCTTTTGATTGATTGGATATCCCTATAAAAATAGTTTCTTATTCTCCTCCTTTTTTCACTGCTCTACTTTCCTTTACTATTGTCCAACTTCTAGTTGTTTTTGCACCAGAAATCACCTGTCCAGATTACTCTGGACCAATACCAAAAACAAGAGGTCTGATCTCCTGTCCAGATTACTCTGGACCAACCTTGTCCAGATTACACCTGTCCAGACAAGGTTGGTCCAGAGTAATCTGGACAGGTGTAATCTGGACAGGGTTGGTCCAGAGTAATCTGGACAGAAGATCAGACCTCTTGTTTTTGGTACTTTCTGCTTTTTGTACGGTGCTCCTTAGTTGCATCATCTAACCTTTATTTTCTCAGCTTTCCCTTATCTTTTTCTTCCTCCTCTTTCTCCTTTCCTATACCTTAGTCCCTTCTCTACATTCTTCATTCAAAGTTTTTCTACTGTTCCTTCTCTTTTTCCTTTTCCTCTTCTGGTTTCTTTTTTCCTACTTTTGAACTCTTCTTCCCTTTTTTAGCTAAATGTTGAACTTTGGACACTTGCCTTCTGAGATTTTTTTTCCTCCTTTAGCTTCAAAAGCTCACTTAGTTACTCCTAATGATAATTCCCCCAAGCTCTTCTCTCAGCTGAAGTGACTCTTAACCCTATAATGGAGGTTACTTTAACCTTCCTAATTTCTCTCCCAACCTCGTAACAAGAAGTCTTGACTCTAATTCTTAATAGAGTCATCTCTTTTATTGAAGTTGTGTTATTGTCCTCCATACCAATAAGAAGGAAAACCAACTATTTTTCATGTGGTAAAAGGAGGGAGCTTAAAATGGGATCCATCATTATTGGCTTTTTTCCTACACAAAAGACCCCTATTTCTAGCTATGAATGCTTAAGCCTAGCACCATTATAAGCAATGGAGTTTAAGTCAAGTTTTGGATGATGAGGTCAATCCTTTTCTCTTTAGGTTTGATTCCTCCGTTGTGGCTCAAAAAATTATAGAATTTGGCCAATGGCATTTTAATAATAAACCATTACTCTTATAAAGAAGGAAACATACTACCTAACTTTAAAACCTTAAGAAAAAATATGTTTGTTTATAGTTTAATAACCATAATATTCTTCTAGCATCTTAAACCACAAAAGGACTTGGTCATCTAACTAGTTTTGTTGGAAAACCCCTATGCATGGATGAGGCAACTGCAAACATAAGGAGAGTTAATTATGTCAGGATTTGTGTCCCTATTAATATTGATCAACAACTTCCTCAAACTATTCCATTACTTTAACATGATAAGAAGGATATAACATTTCTGAAGATGTTGTGTATGTCCAAATGTGAAAAAGTAGCTGAAATTTATTTCATTTCCGTGGCTTGCTTCTAAATAGTTGCATTTTGAAATTGAATCTTTTCATTTTGTGTTTTTGTGATTTCAGTAATTCTTACAACTTCGTCGTCTAAATCACTTGCACATTTCTTTTCAACCTTAGTTTGAATCTAATAAGGTCGGGCTCTTTTTTAGAAAAGCTGAGCCCTGAGGCTAGTTTTGCGCCTAACTTGTTGACTTCGACTCAAGCTGGGCTAGGCCCATTTGCCATTTCATCCATTAGTTCAATAAGGGAATAAAGAATGCTCAGCTAAGAAAGAACAGCAATCCATGAAGCATCCACTATAATTAACAGTGTTACATATAAAAGGCTAGACAAGTAATACCTTGTGTCTAATAAAACACCACTGTTCTTCTCAACAGGTTTAACAATTGGAACACGGGCTTTGGCTACTACTCAAGGAATTAAACAAAATCCTGCTTAGAAAAAGTTATTTCAATAGTAGCATGTCTAGCAATCAAAGAACGCATACCTGAATCTTCTTTGCAACTCCTTTTACAGACAATGCCCTAGAAAGAGCCTACAGAATAACTTGTGGATTGTTGATTCCTAAACCCAGAATAACAACTTGCAATTAAAAGCATCCAAAACATATGCTTGAACTCAATCAACTAGTTATCAGTTCCTAAACTTTCTTTTCAAGATTAGGCACATCCTTACATCAATATCACTCGTAGGAAGATAAAGTCCAGTCTTGAATACTCCAAAAACTTCCACCTATAAATCAAATAATAATAGCATATGCTCTTATTATAGGCTTCCATATATTATAATTTCAGGTATGTTAGCCGAGTGTATAGATTCATAAAGATTCTTGCCTTTACCTTGCAGCTGTGCCATATATATTTAATAAGATAAAAAACTTGAAATAGAAGTAGGAATGGAAGTTCTTCGAAGATTCGAGAGTGAGCAAGGCAAAAATAATAGAGAGTGATTTAAATGAGAGCGAGATGGAGTTTATATACAATTTTTCTTAGTTGTTTGGCTCTTAGGGCTCAATGGTTATCTGCGCATGGTTGATTATAACTCCATAACGTTGTCATATTGGCTATAAATATATTAATATGTCACCATTTTGATCGGAACCTTGAGTTTAGACTGTGTTGAAACATCCGACAAACTTTGGTGTAGTCATGCCTAATTGAAAGATGATCAGGGCTTGACTTGATAATCTAATTTTCATATAATCAAAATTTGAATTAAATCAATATTATTTTAATTATTTATTTTTGTGAGTGATGATGAGACAAATTTAGCAAGAGAAGATGAGAAAGGCAACAATTAATGACAATGATTAAGCATTAACAAGAACTTTGTTTTTAAATTTTGAATAGGTTAAGAGTTTTGCTTAATATTTTGGAATAAGATTTTCATTATATTTATTTTGATGAAATTTCAATGTTATGTTTAGAAAATATCTATTGATATGTAAACTATTACTTTTAGATTTTCAATATATGTAGTTTGAATATTTTATAAGAAAATATTTAAATTTGTTTGCAAATAATAATATTAAAGAAAAATGGTAACAAGTAGTTTCTAGTCCCTAAATTTCATACAATAATGACAAAATCAATCATTAGAGTGGATTTTAATATATTATTATAATAAGAAATAGTTATCATTAATTTGTTATGTTTATATTGACAATAATCTTTATAACAAAAAGTTGATGATCAAGTGATAACAAAATTTCTTGTCACAAAAATTATGAATAGCAGTTACTATAGTGATGGTTTCGTTTTTATAACAATATTAAGTAGACACTAACTAATTTAATTTTTATTAACAAAAGTTTTAGTCACAAAAAGTAAAATATCGTGTGACATTAAACCGTTTCGTCACATCATCATCATCATCATCATCATCATCATACCCTGATGTCCCACATTGATGCAGTGTCTGGAGGGGCCAGATAGTACGCAACCTTACCCCTACATTGTAGAGAGGCTGTTTCCAGTAGGCCCACATGTATATGTGACATGATAACAGAGATATAGGGTACAAGGAAAACAAAATACATAAAGATTGGTAATACTTTTAAATATATATACATGATGGTGACCGTAATCTGCTATTACCTGTTGCCTTGCTAAGACCATCTTGTCTCATTGCTATCCGCACCATGTGTCTTCCCTGATCAGTGCCCAGAGAGAGCGGTAAGCCTATGGTAGTATTCATCCAGCTTAGGAATCTCCTCATAGCCCTAAAAAAAACTATGGTATGTCGACCGTTTCGTCACAATAAGGGAAAAATTGTAGTGACAAACTATGTGAACAAATAGAAAATATTTGTGACCAATATATGTTTTGTCACAATTACAATTCATTTCTGTCAAAATTACTTTGGCGTCAAATTGCATATGCTTTTAATGACAGAAGTGATAAAAGAAATTTTGACACTATTAATATATTAATAGTAAAAATTTAATCGTGAAAGATACTAAATTGTCACAATTATCATTGTATTATTGACCAAAAAAATAATCACAGTTAATCAAAACAATTGTGTCAATCAACAAAAAACCTTATATCTGTGATGAAGTGATAGTTAGTCATAAAAAGTTGTCACGAATGTCTTAACTCTTGTAGTATAAGGACAACATCTAGAGCTTTTTAGAATAACGAAAAGCTTTAGAATAAGCTACCCCTGGCCCTTATCAAGAACAATCTATTCATGAAGGGAAGTAAAATGTTCCACCCACTTGTTGAAGAAGTAACTCCTTGCCTAATGTAAACAACGAAGTAACTAGACAATGAATAGGTAATGACTTTTAGAGTGTCTCTAGGAGGAAGTCAAAAAAGAATTAGAAGACCTCTAAAACTGCCTTCAAGAAATGACCATACAAGCTTGGAATGTAAGAAGGCTTAGTAGCCACTATAAATAATAAATTTTCTATGATTATCTTCATCATAATATTCATTCTATTATATGACTTCTGAAAACTAAGCTTCAGGAAAATAATAGCAAGAAATCAGATGTTAAGAAATATTGGACCATCATCACAAACCATTATTGTCACAAAAATTGACTTTGATAAATTAAAGGTAATTTACTTAATCATTGAGGAGAAGTTACTTCTTATGTATACTAAAATGAAACAAGAGAATTCAAAATTCTAGGTTACCTTTGTATATGCTTTTAGAATTCCAAGTTAAATCATCAAATTAGAATTCCATATCCTTCAATGTAACCTAAGTTTTGCAAGTAGAGGTGAAGTTATTGCTTAGTACAAAAACCTACTTGATGTATTATGAAGAAAGTAGAAGGTTTTATAGCTTGTGATTATTTTGACTTATATACCTTATTTATAAAATTCATTGTAAATTTCTTAGAAAATATTTATTAAAAGAGAGAAATTGATAAAAAAGTATATATTGTTTTTATTTTATCAAAAAAGGATTATTTAGTAAAAAAAGATTAAATAAAAAGAGAAAGATATCTTTATAAGTTATAAAAATTTGTTAAAAATACCTTATATAATTATGTAAATAATTTATCATGTATCATTTTAGATATTTTAAATATAAGTATAATTGTTTTTCCCCTTAAAAATTTATAATAACATGTATTATTAATTGTTAAGTGTATGTACATTGTAAATAAATGCACAAAATATCTTTTGGTTTTTGTGGTAGGGTATCTCATAACCTTGTAATCTTTTAATTTCCCCCAACAATTTTATAATATTAGTTATTGAATGAGATTGCATAAAAATAAAATCAATGATTTTAAAATAAGCAAGAAATATAACTTTTTAACTTTTCCATACCTTTATGTTATTAGTTATTAAATAATAAATTTGACTAGATTCAAGAGTTATCTAAATCAAAATATAACAATTGTTAAATTATTGCGAGAGACTTCTAGGTTATATATAGATTATCTTTACATTTTCTTCTTCTTACAAAGTTAGGTATTTTTTATTTTTAAATTTATTTATTAATAATAATATATTATTAGGATATTTCATATATTGACTTTTAATAATTTTACAAGATTTATGAGACACAATTACTTATGGGAAATTCTCACATCTTTTTTTTACTAGAATGAGCATATCTTCTTTTCGATATTCATATTCCAAAATCAAAATATATTATTGTAAAAATATGTTTCAGAATATTTTAAGTTATTATTCATGATAAATTTATTACTAACAAAAATTTACTCTTCTATATTCACTCATTAGAGAAATTCTATGATTAATAACAATAAATTTTAAGTGAAGAAGGTCCAGACTTATCAAATAAATCATGGTATCAAGCTAGCATTCTTTCTCATACGAGATTAAGAAAATTATAATTTATGATAAAATGGGTATTAACAACACTAGTTTATAGGAGAAATAAAGCATTATCTACCATAGTCAAACTTCTTCTGTTTCTTTCCCTGTTAGCTGCAACGAAGGTCCTAGATACTGTAAATGATTTTCTTTGCCATCTTAAAATTATAAAGCGTTATCAATGAATTAAAATATTAGACCGTGTGGGAGAGTTATAATACTTCTTCTTCTCCACCATTTCTTCTTTACTTTTTAATCTATACTTGTCTTTGCTAGACACCTGAAAGGTGTCCAAAGCGAAAGCTGTTAACCAATAAGCAATGAGTGACCCGCTACATGACGGCGGATGGAGGCTGTCGTTTCTGTGGGCAGGAGGAATCGATTCTACACACTTTAAGGGACTTTATTCGGGTCAAATCTTTCTGGCAAAAATTTCCTAATTCTATGATTGGTGGGGATTTCTTCAGGCAGGAGGAAGACACCTGGTTCAGATTCAACCTTCGTCGTACTGAGCCTTTAAATCAAGCTGTGTGGTCTACCATTTTTGGTGTCGCTTGTTGGTTTCTTTGGAGATGGCGCAATAATAGCATTTTTGAGCCGGACTTCACTTGGCCTAACGACGGTCCTATTATAGTCTTGGATTACACGCATTGGATCATACGTGCCAGTGAGGTGGAAAATCGGGTTTTCCCGCGTCAGGGGCTTCCAGTGGGTGTGTTAATAGGCTGGACTAAACCCAGGGACGGATAGGTCAAACTCAATACGGATGGTGCAGTCAATTTGCGGTCCCGTCTTGCTATAGCTGGAGGTTTTATCAGGAACTGCCAGGGGCACTGGTGTGTCGGTTTTCTTCAGAATATAGGGTTAAGAGATCCCTTAGAGGCAGAAATGTATGGTGTGTATTCCGACCTCAGACTGGCGTGGGATTGGGGCTACCGTCGTGTTATTGTGGAACTGGATTCGCTTGAGGTCATTAATATTCTGTCTTCCTCCTGGAATGATTTGATTGAAGTTTCTTTTTTGGTGACAGGTATTAGGGAGCTGCTAGATTCGAGAGTGAGAAGTGCAACTAGAGCATACGCATCGTGAAGGAAATCAATGTGCGGATCAATTGGCGCATCTAGCCTTTGGCGCAGCACAGGGTTGGCATATCTTTCAGGAGCCTCCAAGGAGCATTTTAGATGCACTTTACCGGGACCAGCAAGACACCCTTTACCCTAGACCCTTTCGCAGGGATTTAGATTTTCTGCATTAGGCACTCTTTGTTTTTCTTTTCCCTTGAAAAACTAAGATTCACAACATGATATTATGAGGTGGTTTAAGATGTATTTGTGGGAAAAGTGTAGAGTTCTGGAAGAGGTGGATTTGAGAGGAGTACACAAAGATATACATTCATATACCATTTTTATAGATATATTGTGTAAAAGTGGGAAGCTAAAGAAAGCTGTTAAATTGTACAAAGTGATACTTTTAAACATTATTGCTAGCTACTCTGCCCTTGAGAAAACATTATTGGATAAACTTACAGTAACTTGTTTACACTATTCGCTTTAGATAAGCATTTGCTACTTTCAGTTAATCCGAATGCTAGTTACATCTGAGTCTGCATCACCTCCCTTATCATCAGAACCTGAGAATTCAGATGGTAATGGAATATTTAGCTCGGAACAAACAAGCTGGATGATTTTTCCTGTGACAGTTCCAAGTGACATTTTGTTCAAGGTCACCGCAATGGCAAACCTGCTTTTGACATCACAAAAACCAGTGGATCCCCCCATGCCCGAGTGCCCAAAGCCAATATAAGATCCATCCTCTGATCTCATTCTCCTAAACCCTAATCCAAATGGCCCGTCATGCACCCAATTCCCATACTCACCTACTCCCAAGAATGCTTCGTGAATCTTTGGGTTGTCGAACATACTGATTGGAGAGTTCATTGCAGTAGTAAATACCTGTTCATCTTGTTCAGGAATGTGAGGGTGGCTACCAAGGCTTGGTTTGGACAAGTTGGAATGTGGAGGTGGAATCACACCACCATCAACGAGGGCTGCGTAGTATCGAGCAAGAGCACGGGCCGAGCAATGACCATTAGAAGAAGGTATGACGGCTCGACGAACACGATTATTCCTCATTAGAGAAGGCATGGCAGCAAATATTTTGGCCAATTCTTGCGGCTGCAAAGGGCCGAGAAGATGAGGAAGACTCTTAAACTCTGACAGCTTTTTTAATTCTTCTTCGTCAAGTGTCAGAGATGCTAACCTAGATTCTACTCCTGCAAACGAAATATAAAAAGCATGAACTCAAGTCAAATCATGATACTTTAAAATCATGCAGGTAGAGACCAACTACACAATAAGGATAGCTGAAAGGAAGTAAAAGTTTCGCCAGTTTTTATGACACATTGCTATGAAATAAGAACGTTAGATTTTGATGCAAACCTGGAGGAATTCCGATGTACAGTTCACCATCTATTTTGAGCGGGCGAACAATAGCTTCTTCAAGAACCTCCTGAAATTTCTTTCCTGATGCATGCTGTATTGTTTGATTATATTGTTGCAGAAAAAGGCAAATTGTAAGATTTCCTTGAAGGATTAGCTTTTTTTCAAATTCCAAATTGGAGTAACATAGTGAAAAATTGAGTTCTATTATATAGTAAACGTAATCAGTACATAATATCTGAGGAGGATCATCATATACACAACTTTTTCTTTGTATTTTTTATAAAGAGGCTATTTTCGTAACATAAACCTGTGACTTTATAATCACAAAGGAACAACTTTATCAGTTGCTCTAAGACTCACCCTCTTGAGTTCCCCTAAATAAAATTTAAAAATTACACACTCATAACACAAATCAATTAATAAAATTACACACTCATAACACAAGTCAATTAATAAAAGTCCACATGCCTGGTTTAATAGAAGAGCACAAAACTAGAAATTACTGGAAGAGGTATAACTTAAAAAGAAATCGAAGTGTGAGATAAAATCTAATTTTCAATGCCACAGAATTTTGAATCTTAGATTATTTTTTTTAAAGTTCCTTGCTAAGTTAACAGAGTCCCACCAAAATTTCAGCATTACTAGAAGAAATGGGACCCCTAATTTATGATATTTTACCTCAATTATGCCTCCACATAACCAGCCAAAAGATGAACGATACAGCTGTTGCTTGCCAGGTTCTGTCTCGGGTATTGAATGGGCAATTCGATTCAGACTTCCATTCCAGTCGGCCATTTGCAAAGGATCTTCTCCTTCTACAAGAGAATAGGTTTGGGGCAATCCAGACGTGTGGTTTAGCACATGATGAACCTGATTATAACAGTAAATTCAGCACGACATTAATTAGGTAGGACTTCAGGAAACTTATTGGGTCACAAGACATGATGAGATTCAATACCTTTATGATATCTTTCCCATTTGTTCCAAACTCTGGCCATATATTAGCAACATTTTCATCCAACCTAAGTTTTCTGTCAAGCAAAAAGAAAATGAAAAAACTCATACTTCGGATGTTTGATATATTTAGTATAGGATTATGTATTACCTCTTGTCAACAAGCCAATGCAACATTCCTGATGTGATTCCCTTTGTTACTGAAAACACTGGAAAAAGGGTATCGGGCTGAACAGGACGAGGATCATCTGGACCAAACATACCCGCTGATGTATCAATGATCACCTCTCCATCTTTGTACGCACAAACCTTATGTCAACAAAATTTCAGTCTTCTTTATCCAAAATCTGGAGCTATAGTTGTCTTACAGTTTGCTGGATTTAATGATCACAGGCGGGTTTGGGAAATTCTAACTTGCAGGAAAAAAAAAAAGAAACTTTATCTCACAAAAGAAAAACAATTGCAGACCTGAATACCAAGTATCTTATCGCAATTTCCCATCTCAAGTAAAAGTTGCCTGAGTTTCGCCTCCACCTCAGATTGAACTGGGGAGTCATGAATCCATGTTGAATCTATCGATGTTCGAGTGTTCATGTTTTGGAGGATCACAGAAGAACCAAAAGAAACGGTTTTTGACCAGTATGCAATATAGATGATTGGTGGACAGTCCACGATGGGCTTACTCCTTACGTTTTGACTTTTAGTAGTCATTCGTTAATATAAATAATAAAAATATTATATTAAAATAATTATTATTTAATAATAATAGCCACTGACAAGTATCAAAAAATAATCATATAATTGAGTTATTTTCTTAATTTTTTTTAATCTATTGGAAATATTTGTGGGACTTACAAGAGAGTCATATTCGCAAAGAAACTGATGTAAATAATAAAACAAACTCATACTTATTACAACCTTAAAAATATCAGTAAGTGTACTAACAATGGGAGGATATCATAAGATGTTAGACTTCATGATCGTATGATTGGATCTAATCTCCATATATTCAATGACTTTAATGAGCTTATCATATTTATCTTATTGAAAAAGTTCGATATGGATGTATGCTCGTCGAACTAGTGTATAAGCTAACTTCATACATGTTTGTTGTAACACTTATAATGACTCATCTGCTAGAGAGTCAGAGGATTCATCATTTGTGGTAGTAACAGAAACAACAATTTTATTTGAGAGGCTTCTAATTTATTTATTTATTTATTAAATTAATAAAATTATTAGGATGATATAAGTAGAAACTAAATAAATTGATAAAGAAATTTGTAAGTCTCGTTTGATATGATGCTATATTGAATACTGTTAAATATTTCAAACACAAATTTAAATAGAAATATTGAGTTAAGATCATTAAAAATTTATGGAAAATTAAAAAAATACATTTCATAAGAGATAGTCTTTGTTAATTTTATATCAAAGCACATGGATAATCTTTTTAGAAGGATTACAATTTTTTATTTTTTACATCACTTTATATTTTGTTAGCTTTTTTATGATTGAATTATTTTTTTGAGAGGTTATTTATTTATTTATTAAATTGATAAAATTGTTATGATGACATTTTCATAAACATAACTAAATATTTTTAACTACGTTTTTTGAAAAGTGGCCAAATCTTTTTTTTTTATGTTTTTATAAAATGTAGCTAAATGTTATATAATGTTGAGATATGTTATTTGGTACATTTTTAATTCATATTATTGAACAATATATTTTGTACATAATGTATCAGTATATTTTTCTTGTGAATTTATTATACAAATAAATGGTATAAAAATATATTTAATTTAAAATAATTATATAAAAATAAAATTATATAAATATCATTAAATTATACCAACAAAAAGAATTTTCTTCCTATACAAAATATATACATGGGCTCACCTCTCCCATACATTACAAATGATAGCATCAAATTTTGAATCCTAAAAAAATTCTTTCTGAAAGCATTAAAAAAAAGAAAAACATATTATACATACTTATAAACTACAATATTTATCTAATTAATATATAAAATTAGATAAATAAAAAAATATTAAAGATTTTGTTTGTACCTGAAACTCCTGATAATAAAAGTCTTTTGTCCCCTGAGAGATGTTCTTTCATATATAACCCTTAAGTTCTATCTTTTCCTTGAACTTGGATAAGATATTTTTGGAGCATGTACCAAACAAAACCAACCTAATATATTAGCTAATTTAGATCATTTTCAAATTAAAACCTATAACTTCAGTATGAACTTATGGTGTTATCATGTATTACAAAATTTTTAGAATTTCACTCGTAGGCCGTTGACAATTGTGATGTTAATTCTTCCATCAAATCCCTTAGTCCAGGCTGGAGGTCACCTCCTTCATTCACAACATTTACCCTTGATATCTCTGTCGATATAGATTCAGATTCTGGTATAGGAGTAGGGTTGCTGGATGGTGTAGCAGTAGGTAGGCAATTTGTCTGCACAGGGACTGTAGGTGAGGAAGGTGATGCCTCATCTAGATGTGCATTGGCTGGACATGTAGCACCTGATTCTGTAGCATCTACAGAATGTGATGCTTTACCTGGACATGCACTAGCTCCTCTAATGGTGGTAACCTGACCCTTGGCTCCCATAATAAATTTATTCATATAATATTCTATTACTTACATAAGTTAATCGCTATCATCACTTCATTGTAAATCAAAACCTTCTTCTTCTTCTTTTTCTAAAGAATTAGAATCAAAATCAGGCTCCTCTTCAGATCTCTCGCCCTCTATAGATTCCTCACCCTCTCTAAATGAAATTTCAACATATTCATCATTTGTATCGTTCAAACGTTCATTCTCGTCATATGTTACACATGCATTTATTTCATGAATATCTTCCTGAAACACTTCACTTTCAATTCTCTTATTTTTCTCCTTTTCCATGTAATGCAAAAATACCTATAGGTTTTACTTTACAAAGGCTAGCCAATCTGACTTATCTCATCTTAAGCTGGGAAAAGAGACATAATACACTTGGGTCACTTGCATCGCCAACACAAAAGGTTTAAATTGTCTAAATCTTATTCGTTGGTTGATTTCAACTAGATTGTATCGGTTGTGCACTTTTGTTCCAACATGTAGAGTTGGATCAAACCATTTACATTTAAATATCACACTTCATTTTATTGGCAATGCGGGAGTACTCAATTTCAAGTATCTCAATAATTTTACCATTGTAATTCATCAATTCTCCTTGTATGCAAACCCTACTATTTACTATTTCCATGCTATGACCTTGATATTTTGTATGAAATATGTATCCATTAACAAAATACATCATATACGATTTATCAATTTGCAAAGGTCCTTTCACAAGATCATATATGCACTTGTTCTCTATTGGATTGTTTAAGGCCTACATTTAAAAATTTTATGATATTAAATAGTATAATGTCATTTAAACGCTTTGATATGATAATTCAACCATTTCAATTATTGCAAGTGAAAACTTACATATTTCTTAAAATATCGAGGAAAGTGTCTTGCAACTTCTTTATTGATATCATCTTGTGTTTTTTTGGGCATTAGCTCGCGTAACCATTCCTCGTATAATCTAAAAGCATTATTATTATATATTTTAGTTGTGAACATCACTAACCTTGGAAAACCAAATAATCAATTTCAAAGTTAACTTAAACTTACTACAAGAAAGATTGAACCTCTTAGCAATTCAACAAAATGTAACCATAGGTAGCCTCTATTTCTTCTTCTGTTAACATTCTTCTTGTTGAGCATCCATATGTTCATCCAGGATATATGAAAATAGATAAGTTACCTTCAACATCTCCCATTTCTCCCCTATCGTCATTATGAGGAACTTTTATTTCCCTTGTGTGCATAAGCAGCTTAAAATAATGTGAACAAAATATACTTACTTCCTCCACTAAATAAGTATTACATAATGAACCTTCAACTCTAGCCTTGTTTTTAACATGTTTCTTCAAATGATGCAAATACCTACATTACAAATAGGGTTATTACAATTTATGATTAAAATATGCTATAATTTTTATTTAAATATTAACTATAATTACCTCTCAAACGGATACATCCGTCGATATTGAATTAGATCAACAAGTTTAGGCTCGTGTGCTAAATGTATGAGTAGATGCTCCATACAAGCAAAGAAGCTTGAAGGAAAAATCCCTTCTAATTTACACAAGATGATTGAAATTTTCCTTTCTAGTTTTTCCATTTCAGCCAAGTTTATTTCAGATAATGTTAAGCTTTTGAAAAACATACTTAATTTTATTATAGCTTCCCAAACTTTATTCTGTTGCAACTCCCGAAATGAAATTGGAATTAGCCTTTGCATAAACACATGACAATCGCACTTTTCATCCCAAATAATTTGTACTTCCTCATGTCTACACACCTTGTCAAGTTCAGAACATAACCATTAAGAAACTTTAGAATTTTTAACCATTCACATAATTTTGTTTTGTTTTTTTTTTGTCAAAATATAACATGCTTTTAGATATTTACCTGTACAATCTAAATCATTCGTTCTACAAGAAAGTTTTAAGTCAGCTCGTGATTCTGCATTGTCCTTTTTCCTCCCTTTAATGTTCATTATGGTGTTGAACAAATTGTCAAAAATATTTTTTCAATATGCATCACATCTATATTATGACGTATCAAATTAGTTTTCCAATATGGCAAATCCCAAAAGATATTTCGTTTTCTCCAACCAAAGCTTTTAATAATGCTTCTATTAACTTCTTCATCTTCAAGTCCTTTAATTTTCAGCAACCTTAATTCATCAATCTCTTGCAATATCTCTTCACCAGCTTTGAGAGGGGGAGTAGGTATTTGTACCATCCTATTATTAATGAACTTTGTTTATTACATCTAAATGGATGATGTGGAGGAAGAAATTTCTTGTGGTTATCAAACCAATATATTTTGGCCCCGTTAGGAAGATAAAACATATTAAAATCACTGCCACAATAGGGACAAGTCAATTTCCCTACTGTGCTCCATCCAAACAACATAACATATGCAGGGAAATCACTAATAGTATACATAAAAGTTATTCTCAACAAAAATATTTGTTTAAGAGACACATCATATGTCTCCACACTAAATTCCCAAAGATAATGCAATTCAGATACTAATGCTCCATCCAAACAGCATAGCATATGCAGGGAAATCACTAATAGTATACATCAAATTTGTTCTCAACAAAAATATTTGTTTAAGAGACACATCATATGTCTCCACACTAAATTCCCAAAGATAATGCAATTCAGAT
>JAOQMR010000007.1:11944796-11981394 GCA_027563865.1 Erythroxylum pelleterianum
ACCAATGGTTGTAAGAATATATCAATTTTATGTTTTGGATTTATAGGCCCTAGTATAATCACCGTTAAGAACATATATGTCTAATGCATACACATATATGAAAGAAAATTATAAGGAGTAATTATGATTAACCATGGTGAACATTGTTGGCTGGATTGACCAAAAGGTTGGAATTGATGGCTCACTATTCCATCTTCTTGTTAATGTTCATTATGTCATCTAATATGAGATGCAGTAACATAAGAGGCATATAGTCTTTGAAGTCTCTGAGTTGGTGGGAAATAATACATCCGCTTCTAAGGTACTAATTTTTGTTTAGTAGTATGCTTGCTAGGCTTGAACCTAGATTGACTATAAAATTTGCACTTTTGTAATTCCAAATCATCTCCGCCAAAACAACATACATCCCAAATTACAACAATCAATTTTTTCAACTTGCAAACCAAGACCCTTAATAAGTTTCTTCATATTGTAAAAATTATCAACCATTGTTGTTGGATCCCGTTCCCGGAATCCAACCTCTTAACGAATTACCATCGCACTATCGTCGTTTCGTACCATTTTTTCAATGAGAAATGAAATTGGGGGCCAACAATTGTATAATCATAAGGCAATAATTTATTATACCAAGAAAGAATTTATCCAAATTTCGATCAAAAATGCTCTTCAAACTTTATGTTCAATATTTGAGCAATTGAAGACAATTGAGTCATGGTCTCACAATTTGGCCATAATTCTTAGTCAGCTGATTTTAGTAAGTCAAAAAACTTTTTTCGTTTAGGTTTGGTTCTTCTTCAAGATTTTCTATATTTTCCCAAAAGGTATAACCAGCTGCATCATAAACCATTGGGGTGTAAGGATTTTCATTTAGCTCCATATTATTTGTTATAAAACTAGTCCTCCTTCAAACCCATCCAAATTTATTAACGAGTTTACTTCATTACCCCTTGAGGTGCTACAAATTAATGGCTCCCTATGCCATCCACTCAAAATAATTTGGAACAAACCATTTTCTTAAGAAATGGAGGTTGACTTCATCAATAGGAAGAAAATGAATATGTTTGCATTTTTTACATAGACATCTGATCTTTGGACCATCCATATATGTAGGTTGAGAACATGTATAGTCAATAAAACCTAGAACTCCCTCAACAAAACCAGGATTAATGAAACCATCAAGTGTTAATCATTTATACATCTAAGATCTATCAACATTACTCGTTTTTACAAAACTGTTATTTAAAAACGTGATTTCGTAGTTAGATATAATAATCGTTATGGTAGTATCCATATTAATCTTACAGAACATTTAATTTTTAGTTTACACGTTAACAAAAACATAAGAACAAAGCATTTTATTATAGCATGTGCTTTTGGATGCTTGATCTTCATCGAGTCCCTAGAGTGATGGCTAGGTATAAATCTTTTCATCGTTAGATCCTTCATTTCCCCTAAGTTTTATAGGTTTCTGACCATTTCCCCTCCAAATTGAAACCAATCAATCCCACTATATGATTTCACAATTAGAAAATTCAATCACAAATAATTCCACCTCCAATGCTTTAGAGTATTTATTAAAATAAAAAATTAACTTCATCTTTTTCTCCCAATCTAATTAGTTTAGGGGTAACCTTAACATGTCATCAGCAAATACGTTCTCACCACTATCAAATTAAAGATGCTGAAAGTGAAATGTTTTGCATTCTCTCAAGAAACTAACCAAGTTAAGGAGAGACAAGTTACATGCTTACATATTAATATGTACTCATATAGATAAAGAGTGATCAAAGAACCTTAAGCATAAGCTTTATAGATCAAAGAACCTTAAGCATGTTACAGATGAAGAAGAGACTTTTACATAAGTCATAACCATGACTCATCATACATGATCATGATATAGTGAATTAAATTGACTGAGATAGTTTTTTAAATAAATTGATAAGTTAGAATGGGTAAAATATGATTTTAAGTGACTTTTGAAGTTAGAATTTAAACGAAGAACAATAGGTTAGCTTACGGCAGTAAACGAAAATACAATTAGTGTTCATGTTACACGATTAAATACTAAACTCGAATTTGGTTAAATCGAATTTATAATGTTAATGTCTTATTTTCGAATTTGGAAATAAATGCTTAAGCAAAATGTGCTTGTGTAGGTAAAGGAAAGGTAGAGAACGTGTGAGTGTGCTTGGAGATAAAGTTGCTTAACGGTGAGTGTTCTTTAAATTGATGTTATAAAATGATTTTATTCTATCATGAAGTGAATATTGATTATGAGTTTTATGTGAAAATTGCAGTATATTTTAACAATATCTGAATTGAAGTTTGAAAGTTAAATCTTATATGATATAAGTTTACATTAAGATGATGTTATTGCTTGATAAAAAGGAAATGGTTTCTAGCCTATGGTATACCGATAGATTTTATACATGTTATTACACCAGTGTATAACGGTTAACTTTGGTAGGGTAAGCAATGTAGAACTAGCTTCGTAATTAGTGATTAACCAGTTGCGGGTAAGTGATGTAGAACCAACTTCGTAACTACCAATGGATAGTGGTTATCCTAGTGTGGGTAACCAGTCACGTGTATGTGATACAGAACTAGCTCTGTGACTTTATGCCTAAGGGTTCCATATGGCAAAGAAATTAGTGATAGGATATGTCGAGTAAGAAATTCATGACATTTTTAATGTGACACTATTTATTTGAAAATCGATTTAAGAAACTTGATTTTTGGAAGTATATATGCTTCATATTAAATATTGAATTATACGAATTGAAATGAATTTGTTTTAGGGGGTTTAAATAGTAAAATATGATTTGAATAGAAATTCTAGCACTCACTAAGCTCGTTTGGCTCATACTCTCTTTTCTTTTTTTAAAATGAAAACTCCAAGGTGCATGCTAAGGGGCTTCAACAGCAGGGACTCCACCTCACGACTAGTTAACTTCATCAAGTGCTGCTATGTGCATTTTTGCCTTGTAAATGTTTTTGGGAACATTTACATTTTCATGAATATGTTTTGGACTATATTTTACGTAAAGAATGCATGTATATGAATGTTTTAAAGATAGGCATGAATATGTCTGAGTTTATTTTTAAGATTATTGAAGTGATTATTGTGATTGCTTGTGAATGGACTTAAAGTCCAAAATTTGTAGTGGGGATTTTGAGATGATTATGGAAATTTTTTTAAACTTTTATAGAGATTTGAAAATTTTGGGAAGGTCAAAACAGAACCATTGTATTGTTGAAATTTTTAATAAAAATGATTAAAAAGACTCCACTACTTACATTTTTTAATGATGCGTTAAAGCTTTTTGATTAAAAAGGAAATAGGCTTAACTCTATGGAAACTTTCTAGTTGGATCGGATATAGACCGAAAGGTAATTGTGGGGTGCCGAGCAGGCCACCTAGTCATTTCAGGATAGGGGTGTGTCAATGTTGGTATCAGAGCCTGACTTTTAAAAATGGGTTGCCTCCTTTTTGGTTTAAGATTTTTACGTTGTTTTAAAAGTGAGGTGACCAATAAAATGGTCTGATTTACATGCATATGATTTTATAAACTGAAAGCTTTATACATTTGCATTTTTTCAATACACAGTATGATGCATAGACAAGGCTGTGGACATCCCAGGACATCTATTCCAACAACTCCTACACCTGAGTCACCTTCGGCACGAGAGGATGACCACATTATAGACTCATCAAGTGTTTCCATGAACTAGCCACATTCCCAATTGTTAGGGTCGATAAAACCAGCCGGGGTGAGTTTTAATGGGAAAAGATGGCTCAGATTCTCGGCCCAGCGATACGAAAGCCACGTGAAAGTGTGAAAGCTTCTGGATGCTCAATTTAGGGCGTTTGTAAATTGGACGCCAAGACTTTTGATAGGAATGGAGATCCCAGGAGTGCACTCATGTGGTTAGATTGGGTGAAAAAGATATACAAAGTTGTGGGATGGACTGATGAGCATAAAGTTGTATTTTCCACCTTCCTCCTTGAGGACAAGGCAAAGGATTGGTGGGAGGCCATTAAGAGGCAATTTCCAAATGGGGTAGCTTGGGAAGAGTTTTAGAGAGAATTCACATATAGATTTTACCCATAGAGTTATAAGGATGCAAGGGTAGAGTAATTCTTTCGTCTAGAGTAGGGTTCAACATTAGTGAGGGACTATGAGAAGAGATTTTAGAACTTGTCAAAAGTGTTCTATTTATTGCTAACAGTGAAGAGCAGAAGTGTAAGAGGTTTGCTACAGACTTGAGTCCCAGATTGCGAATCCATCTATCTTTGGCTCCACATACACACTACAAGGAATTATTTGAAGCTATAAAAATGGAGAGAAATGCAACAAAAATCACTCAGAGTTCACAATCAGAACAGAAGTGCAGTGTGCCAGCTAGTTCATCCTAGGGTTCAACTAAGAAAAATAAGTCAAGATGGAGTGGTGTCAGAAGGTTTAATAGAGGTAGATCATCCAACTAGGGATCTTTTAGGTCACCTATTAGGCCCAGAGACCTCAGTGCCAGAGTGTGCTACTTGTGAAAAAAGACATTTGAATGAGTGTCTGATGAATATGACAGGTTGCTTCCATTGTGGTCAAAAGGGTCACTTCATCAGAGATTGTCTACAGTTAGTCACCACAGAGAGATCAGTGGCTGGATCACTATTGTGAGCTTGCTTATTGCAGACATGATACTTGATGAGTAGGTTGTCTAACCATTCTTCTTGGGGGGTTATAGACAGGGTGGCCGAGGTTCTCAAACCAGGGTCGAGTTTTGTTGGATCTAGCAGAGCTTCAAGGGGTAGGGAGTAAGCCCTATAGGACAGACAAGTAGACCCCATACATAGGCCTGAGTTTTTACAGTCATTCAGCAAAAGGACAATGCCACACCAGATGTAGTCATCAGTATGATTACTGTTTTTTTTAATCATGATGCATATGCTTTAGTAGATTCTAGCGCTACACATTCTTTTATATCTATGGATTTTTATACAAAATTAAGTGTTAAGCCTCAGTTATTAGACGTTGGGGTAGTACTTTCCATTCCAATTGAAAACTTACTCTTCACTGAAAGAGTGTTAATAGATAGTATAATACTGATTGAGGATAAGGAATTCTCGGCAAGCTTAACCATATTGGATATATGGGATTTCGATGTTATTCTTGGAATGGATTAGTTATCCACGCACCAAGCAATGGTGGATTGTTTTAAAAAGGAGGTTAGGCGATTAGGGAAACCAAAGGTGATATTTCGTGGGATACGGAAAGTTCTTTCCACTAGTATCGTGACTACAATGGTAGTTAGTGGAATGCTCTGTAAAGGATGCTAGGGATATCTGGCTTACATAATTGAGCAGAATAATGATGAGATTCAACTAAGAGATATTCTGGTGGTCAGAAGTTCCTTGACGTGTTTCTAGAGAATCTTCCAGGATTACCCCCATATAGTGTAATAGAGTTTGAGATAGATATACCTCCAGAAACCCAACCAATTTCAATTACTCTATGCATAATGGCTCCAGCGGAGTTAAAAGAACTGAAAGTGCAAATGGAGGAGTTGTTAGATAAAGGTTTTGTGAGACCTAACACTTCTCCATTCTGGGCTTCAGCCCTATTTATGAAAAAGAAGGATGGGAGTTTAAGGTTGTGTATCGACTATTGACATCTAAATATAATGACAGTTCGCAACCAATATCTGCTCCCGAGGATTGACAATTTATTCGATTAGCTATAGGGATCCAAGTTGTATTCAAAGATCGATCTAAGATTATGTTATCATTAGTTGAAAGTCCGTAGCGAGGACATTCTGAAAACTACCTTTAAGACGAGGGACAGGCACTATGAATTCTTAGCTATTCCCTTTAGAATAATGAATGCTCCAATTGGTTTTATGTATTTGATGGATTGAGTGTTTCAAGAGAAACTAGATAAGTTTGTGATTGTGTTTATTGATGATATATTGGTATACTCAGGCAATCATGAGGAACATGAGGAACTCCTTTAGATTGTACTACAAACCTTACGTGAACACCAGTCAATCGCTAAGTTCAGCAAGTGCCAGTTTTGGCTTGACAAGGTTACTTTCTTGGGTCATGTCATCTCAGTTGAGGGACTTAGTGTATATCCCCAAAAGATTGAAGCTGATATTAATTGGAGACCTCCCACAATTATGACAGAAGTTAAGAGTTTCCTTGGATTGACAGGCTATTATGTGAGAGGCGTGTTCTTAGAAACAACAAAACCTTGAGGGGTCGAGAGTTCGATTCCCAAAGAGGACAATACTTATTAATGGTTGGATGCCGCGGTATAACCCGCAAACACACACCGGGGTATAACCCCCAAACACCTACGGGTGGGGTGTGGGGTCCAACAGATTAACCAGAGATTAAGACGACAACGGTGTATGGAACTGAAGACCACGATAGTGAGGGAAGAGGAAAAAAATGAAAAGTTTCAGAGACATTCGACAGTGAGGGGGATAGGCTGTCGATGTTCGTTTAAACAAATAAGGAAACGATGTCGTTTGTGGTTGAACAAATGACATCATTTTCCTTCCAATTAAAACCACAATCCCGATGTCGTTTGAATTTACCTACATAATGATATTTTCATAGGTAAATATCCCACAGAAAAATGATTCCATAGGGACTGGTGTTTCCATAGGTAAATTACCTATGAAATGGTGTTTCCATAGGTAAATTCCCTACGAAAACATCCCTCCTTAGTAATTTACCTACGAAACTCTATTTTCATTGGGAAATTCCCTACAGAAACATATTTCCGTAAGTAAATTACCTACAAAAATTTTTCCCGTTGGTAAATTTCGTATGCAATTTTTTCAGGGAACCATTGGTGCCTATTTTTATGATGACTTTCACTATTTTGTCGTTAAATTCCATCAGCAAAGTTTGGTCTTCTCCTTTACCAACAAATTTTTTTTGGTCACAAATTACCTTTTTCACTACAAATTTACCTATGAAAAGCAATTTTTGTCACTAATTTACTACGGAATTTTTTCTGTAGGTAATTTTCTGTCAATAATTTGCACTTTTTATATAGTGAGAAATGTCTACAAATGAATGTCCCAATAAAATTGGAATAATTTGTGTGATTTTAAGGCTGACACAAAAGTTCAAGTTTGTTTTCTCTATCTTCACGTTTGCTTCCATTAATTTTGTTGTATGATTTAATCACTACCTAAGATTTTTTTTTCTTTATTTAGGATAATTGTGAGAAGGTAAAGGTTAGTAGAGCAAAAATGAAAATACCTCATAATCAAGGGTAAAAATAATTTTTAGTTGTCTGAAATGAATATGTAAGATCTTTATTTGCAAGTTATAATTATATCAATAAACACTACATTATTTATTGTATCTTGTATTTTTCTTTCATAAAACAGAGTGAGAAGGAACTACATGGACAAGAGTATAATAGGATCACATTATATAAAGTCACTCACTATAACAAAGGTGAAGGGTGGGTGTTAGAAGAAGCAGAAAACAACTATGTAAATATAAAATTTTATTCAACATTTTAGTTCATTTATTAATGTAGTAGTAAGTAATAATATTTGGATTAAATATCAGTTTTATTTTTTAAATTTTAGAATAAGATGCAAGAGTTATTAGAGAAATCTATGTCTGAGAGGAATGAGCTTAGTGAGAAGATATTTGTGATACCGTACTTGGTACATGTTCTGGGTTATGTCAAAGGTCTTGACTATAGCCCTAAGACAAATATTTTAACCTCATCATATAAAACAATCACTCAACAACATCAAGAGGAAAACAAGGGGCTTAAGGCTGCATTACAAGAAACTCAAGCAAAAATAACAAAAAATGATATGTTATTCAAAAGATTACTTGGCCCAAAATATGATAAAAACGAAGAGGAAAGAGAAGCATATTAATTATATCTCCTATGCTTTTTTCTTTCAATTCCTGCTTGTATTATAATTTAAATTTAAATACTTGTTTCTCATATTACAAACCTGATGAAGATACAACTGCTGAGTGATTATGTCATAAATGGTAAAGTTATGTGATATTTGCTTTAATTAGAACCTATTGTTTCAATACTCACAATATTTTTAGTGTATTTTGACTAAGTTTTTTTGGATTATTACAAGTTTATCGACATGGACAATACTAGGTAGTTGTCCGAGTTATGCTCTAATTTTGTTGTAATCTGATCATTTATAAATTGTAAACTGGTCTCTTTATTATTATTTTGTTTACCAGAATTGTTAAAGTTATAATTAAAATCTTGTATACAAAGAATATTCTTTTTTTGTTATTATAATTTAATGATATTTTACTTTTCATATACAATGCTTGATATTTTGAATTAATAATATTTTTATACAATTTATTTGTATAATAAATTTTGCAATAAAAATATATCGATACATTATATACAAAATATATTGTTCAATAATATGGATTTAAAATGTAACAAATAATTTGTCGTAACATTATATAACATTTGGTTATAAAAAATATTTGGTTACACTTTTAAAAACATAGCTAAAAACACTAGCAATGTGGCTAAAAAGGTTTGGCGACATTTTTAAAATTGTAGTCAAAAGTTTTTAGCTACATATTTAGGAACAAAGAAAAACGTAGCCAAAATTATTGCCAACAATTTCTGAAAACGTCACGTATTTTTTCTCATAGTTAAATATATAGTTAAAAACTTTTGGCTACGATTATGAACGTAGTCAAAAGTTTTAGCTACATCACAGGAATTTGTCCACGTTTTGGGCGACGATACAAAAACATAGCTAAAAATTATAGGCGATGTTCACTGCCAAACATCAACTTTCGTAGCCAAACCATAGGTGGCTGCTGCTGGAGGGTCTTGGCCTGAGTCTAAGCTCGAGCCTATGTACAACTCGACCCAATCAGAACTATTTTTAATCAAAAATGTTGAAACGAAGTCATTTTGCTTCCCGGCCCGAGGCTTGGGCACAAATCCGTTCTCTAATTTTGTTATGTCTTTTTCCGTGCTTATAGTTGCAATTAAATTCTTCTAAATTTCATCACCATACAAAAAAATGATAATTTATTCAATTTCATAGTAATCAGGAACTTCTAATTTGTAAAGGCTAGAAAATGCATTTCAATTCAACATAAGTTTCAGCATTTCATAAAATAAAATTTTTATATTATAATTTTTATTTCTTATTTAGTATATACAAAATTTATAATGTTCTAATACTAATTAAACTTTTAAATCTTAAACATTTATTCTTACCAGTTTGATTTGAAAATAATAGTCATTATGGTAAAGGAGGATTTAAAGAGGAAAGTAGTGAATTTTCTCCTTAGATCTCCTAGTATAGTGGGATTTTATGAAAAGTTTGTTTTCATGATTTATTAATGCTAGTATTTTTTGGATTTTCCATGCTTAGGTTAGCCTAATTAGGTTTAAGTTTAAACTAAATACTTTAGATCCAATCAATTTTGGGCTTAGACTTAAAATTGGTCTCAAGTTTGGGCTAAATATTTCAAACCTGATTAGGCTTCAAGCTATGTAAATCTGTTTTTGGGAGTTTTCCTTTAACAAATTAAATTATAACCTAATTTGGATCTAGTTAGTTAGGTCAAGGAAAGTCAATTTTCTTTTTTAAGAAATTTTAAGAAAGTGTCTTAGACCAAGAATTTATTTATAGTGTTAGAAGCATCAAAATTTTGAACATAGAATAAGGATGGTCGATGAGTTTGAGTCCAACTTTTCTCAATCTAGTATAATTTATAATTGAGTTGATTAAACTTTAACTTCAGGCTCTTAAAAATAATTTTAATTTCAAACTAATATTATGATCTTCTTAAAATTTTAGATCGAATTCGAGTTCGAGTCTCTTTTTTTTCAATGTCAAACTAAGTTCATGTTTGGAAAAAAACAAAAGGAAAATTGTAGCTAAACTAACTCGTCCACTTGTCTAATCATTTGGTAACTAATTAACAACTTATTTAACTACTTTAATAAATTGTTAACAAACTAATAGAATGATTGGTTGGTGCTAAAGTTACATGGTTGTGTTATAACTTAGGTATGTACACATTATATTTACAAGTTCAAGCTCAAGGTAAATACTTCAAACTTGATTGAATTTTAAACTTTTTGAAATTTGGTCTAATTTAAGCCAAATGTTTCGAGGCTAATTCGATTACAAATCGAATAAATTTTTGTGTAAAGTCCGAACTTAAATTACTCGATCGATACCTTTATAACAAACATAGGCTTATTTCTTTTTATTAATTTTATTAATGGTAAGTTTTTTCATAAAATAAATTTATTGATTTGAGATAGCTCAAAATCATAGCCTATTGAATTTAATAAATGCTCTCTAAAAGTAAAGGTAACATAAGTCTGGCAAAATATAGAACATTATTTCTAGTAGTCATTTTTAACAAAACTATTAGATCACCTATTCCACTTTTGCTAATCCAACTCTGTTCTAAGTCATCTTATCCTCACATTTATGTGGAACCTTTATAAATATGTAGTTGAGATAAGTTCTAACAATGTTGGAGCAACATACACCTCCCCATATGTTTCTCGTCGTTTTATGGTCCGCCAAATAAACTGTTGTGCCCTTTTTTCATCTATAAGATATTTCAAAAGGTAGGGACTTTCTAGGAAAACTTTCAAGAGTTTCCATTATCATGTACGTGCAATTGCTCAAAATCAGATATTCTTAGGTGAATTGTTGGTCGGCTAACATTGCCATTGACGCACCCAACCAACCTACGAATTTCTGGCTAAGAAACTACGGCATATAAACAAAAGTAAAAGCTATCTACACATAAACGAAGATTGATCAAAACTGAGTTGTCAACCTCAAACCTCCTGACAAAGTTGTAGAGGAGGTGCCGGTACTGCTAGGTAGGTAGGCCTCTCATCTCCTGCCATGATTACCACTACATCTGGTTCTCCACATATTTTGACGCTTCTGCTTTCAACATGTTCACTCCTCTCCAGGGATCGGACGGTCGGTGAACTTGGCTCTGGCTTACGCCAATAACAGGATTGCCTTAGCATAAACGCAATGCCAATAAACAATAGCATTAAGATCCCACCACCAATGAGCTCGACTGAAATATCTGGGGATGTTTCATGTTCATGATACATGGTCGCCTCCATTTTCCTTAATCAATCACAACCTAGAGCAGCCTAACTTATGTATGGATTGGATTCTGTGGTTCCATGAAGCACATGTTTGCTTGCTCAAACTGTAGAATGTAGATATAAATAGAAGCTGGAATTCCATCATTGACACTATGTGGCATAAAGGTGAAGTCAGTGATTGGAATATAGTTGTTTATTTGTCCACGAGTAAAATGGCCATTAGATTAGGTGGAAATTCCAAAATTTGTCGTTGATTCATAAATGCATGAATTCATGGAAGCTCTCGATTCCCAAAATTGTCGTATTTAAATACTTTTTATAATTTATAAGTTACTTATTTTAAATAAATTAACAATTCATAATTAACTTATAATTAAGTGATTTATTTATAATGTCTATGTTCCTCAAGACTTCAGCTGAATTACAACTCCTTTTATCGTGATTTAAACGTACAATTTTTTTTAAATTGAGAGGACTAATTGTTATTTATGCCCTTGAAGTCAATTAATTGGATACAAATTAATGTCTGATATTATATTTTAATTGATGAAAAGGCACCATTTATCTTTATGTATTAATTTCATTAATATTTCATATTTTAATACTAAAGATAAAATCTTTGGAATAATTACTGTGTAATTGAAATTATGATGAGATTATAATTATGAGATTCAATTTACACTTACGTGTCATTCCTAAATATTCCTAGTTGTAGTTTCATCAAGACTGCATATTGTTGAAATGGTAAAATTAGCACACATTATGTTTTTTTCTTGTGAAGAAAGTAATTGATCTCATAAATTAAAGTATGGAGATACATAAACTAATGTGTGGGTGATTATTAGAGAATAAATCACTGAACTGACTCGATTATGAGAAATCTAAATGGAATATTATTATGTGTCTATGGATTATCTCATAATGATGGTTGTATATTGATCCTTAGACTTGAAATCACCAAAGTATCTAATATGGGAATTATTATGTTTTGACACTACTTATGAATCTTCCTAGGATAATTCAGTTTGTAGTAACTGGATACAGTATGAACCATATGTAGATAGTTAAGTCAATATAGGATTTGCCATTCTAAAGTAATTAGAGAGAATATTCTACTATTCTTAATTAGTAATGATTTATGGATTCTTTGGCTAGAGTGAATTGATATTTGAAAAGGAGTTTCAAATTTCAAGAACGCACATGATCGGATGATAAGATTAGTTATCCATATTCTGTCCAATTTGAATATTGAATGACGAAAGAATTAATTATACATTATAGCTATGCATGGACAGATTAAGTCAATCACTTTGATAGTCCTAATATTTGGGTAATCATGACATGTTGTTAGACATCAATCATGATTTATAATTATGAATTATTTAATTGGATAATTAAAGATAAATTAAAAGGAGTTTTAATTTATCTAATTCTAATTGTGAATTAGAATTATAACTTATAATCAGTGTCAATTTATTAGGAACCTAATGGGTCACACATTAAAGAGTAATTTGTGAAAGAAAAATCAATTTAATTAAGTTGGACTTAATTATAAAGTTTGAAAAACTTTGGGAATCAAATATAAGATATTTGATTTTATTAAAATTAAATTAATTTGAATTTGAATTTGAATTTAAATTTGAATTTGATTCTAATTATAATTAAAGAGATTTAATTTTAATGAAAGACTACTATGATTTGTCTATTTAAAGGAAAGAGCTTTTTAGAAGCTATCACCTTTTGTCTTCTTCCTCTTCTGAAAGTAGTTTGAGAATTGCTCTGTGGATATGATCAGAGGCTAAACAAGTGGACAGCTTGTGATTGATCAATCAGAAAAGGTTTTATAGATTTTTCAACGAAAACTGAACAAGATACAATTTCTAAATCGATTTGTGTTTTATTTAAGTTTAGTCAATTATCAAGAACTACTCGGAATCTGTAAAAAATTTTATTTTCCACTGCGTCCGTGATTCGATCACGGTTAGATTCCAATAGCGATATTAGAGCCTTCTTTAATTGTTAATCTTGAATTAGAGGATTGATTATTGTTGATTTGATTTATTATACTTCGGTTTTTATGATACCTGAAGCTATTTCCATGACTGGAAATTGTTTCTTGTTTGTTTGTGTTCATCGAATGTATATGTTTTCTGCTTGTATGTGTTTTGTTTCTGAACAAGAGTCGAAAACCTAATTTTTCCATATATAATGCAAGTGAATCTGGAATACAATGTGATTTTTGAAAAATGTTTTCCGAAACCCTTTTGTTTATGCACAATTGCATCCTTTTTCCATTTGGAATTTTCTTCTCTGCCTCCCACCGATGCCTGCCTTGCGTTTTTGTTTGATATCCCTAAATATCTACCGCCCCTATTATCTGGTTTCTAAAGCCTAATTTTGCATCTATTATGTGATTGATCTTCTTCTGACTATCTTGTGCTTGGGTTTACTGCCGATGTTTATGTTTTTATTGGGTTTCTGCTTGTTCTTAGCGTATAAACAAGGCTACTGTAGCCAATTGCAGAACCAGCAGCATTTTGTCGCTGGTGATTATGGGTCAGTGACGCCACTGATTTGGCATCACCACCATGTAAAACCGATGGGTGAAATCTCACCTATGAACACAAGGTGGCGCAGCCGCAGAGGACGACGGTGGCACAGAGGATGGCGATAAGGAGAAAAATGGAGAAGAGGATTAGAGAACCGTTGAGAGCCAACAGTTGTAGTCCAAGTCATTGTGTGTGTTGGTTGTTGCGACAAGGAGCGCTACCTGTGATCGAGGGAAACGTGAAAGATGGGCAGTGATTATCATAGAAGAAGACGACGTCGGAAGTAGGGAGGTAGAAAAGCGAGCGAACGCTTCTGGAGATGGTGGGTGCGTGTCTCTAAAAGCATCTGTCCTAGAGGACTGCACGTGCCAGACACCCTCCCACCCAATTTTTTGTGTTTTAAAATGTTGTTAAAAACCCTAAATTGTCTTTTAATTAATTTAATAGAGATTAAATTAATTTCAACTCCTAATAAATTGAAAAAGTGTTTTACTATTTTTTAAAATTTTTTTCAAAGAAATTTTTATTAGGAAAGGTTTTGGAATTTAATTTAATTTTTCAAGAGTTGAATTATTAAATTAATTTTTTATCAAATTAATAATTAGAATCAAGCATGTTTTAAATAATTTCTTTCATAATTGGGTTATGTTTCAAATTATAAATATAATAAGATTATATTATTTTGATGAGATTGGGAATTTTTTGTAATTTTAAATCCCTCAATAAAAATTAAGTACACGTTATGAACGTGATAGTTGTCTTCCATTATTTGAGAATAAAACCATAATTTTGTTTATTGTTTGACTTGTTGAGTAAACTCAAGGTCACTTTAACCTGGATACGTTTTATATTAAATTAATGAGTTCTACTTAACTAAAATTGTATGATTTAGATGAGTAAACTCATGATCATATAAATTTAGAGACAGGGTTAGGAATAATATATTTGATATATTTTGGAAAAAGTTGTCACCTAACGGTTCTAGGAATCACATGAGATATGACTGAAAAGTTGTTTTCTGCCTAATTTAATTTTTAGTTGGTTTGTTAAGCAAACTCAAGATCAATTAATTTTAAATGGGATCCTAGCCCACTAAGAAATTATTTGATAATTTTTCTATATAATAGTGAGGGCTATTATTTTGTAGAAGATAGTGGGAGTAATCAAATAATTTTAAAGTCCTTATTTTATTTAATTTTTTGATATAAACTAATATATGCTCCTTTTATGTTTTTTCGGTTATTGGATTTGAAGATGAGTACCAACCTGACATTGAGTAGCATCTTAGTTGCTAACAAGCTGATTGGACCCAACTTTTCGGATTGGCTAAGGAACTTAAGAATAGTTCTTAGGCAAGAGAAGAAATTGTATGGTCTTGATATTCCTACTCCATCTGAACCTTGTTCAGATGCTATTGATGAAGATTGGGAGAAATATCAGCGTTATATTGATGATGTTGAACAAGCTACATGTGTGATGTTAGCTTGCATATCTCCTAAACTTCAAAAGCAGCATGAAAACATGGATGCACCTACTATAACACTGCATCTTAAGGAGTTATTTAGTGCACAAAATAGGGTGGAGAGAGATTAAATCTCCAAGGCACTATTTCAATGTAAGATAACAGAAGGATCTTCAATCAAAGCTCATGTGCTGAAGATGATTAGGTAAATGGAAAAATTGGCCCAATTAGGTTTTGTCATCAACCACGAGTTAAGCTTTGATATAGTGCTGCAGTCTCTAAGTTTGAGCTTTTCACAGTTCGTCATGAACTTTAACATGAATCAGAAGGACATGACACTGCTTGAATTGTTGAATATGCTTAAGACTGTAGAAGGGTGCCTTAAGAAGGAACCCAGTTCTGTACTTGTTGTTGGTTCTTATAAAAGCAAGAAAAAGAGCTTCAAGAAGAATAATAACAAGAAACAAAAGGCTTCTACTAATGTAATAAAAACCAAAGGAGGTGTCAAGAAGAAGAGCAATGACAAGGGCACATATTTTCAGTGCAGAGTTTATGGAAATTGGAAGAGGAACTTCCTATCTTATTTTGCTAGACCCTGAAAGATAAAAGGCTTAAGGAAACTATCTCTTCAGGTATGTTTATGATTGAGATCAATCTTTCTACTTCTGTTCCACATTCTTGGGTATTAGATACTGGTTGAGATTCTCACTTGTGTAATAACATGCAGATGTTAACAAGGAGTAGATTATTGAAGAAAGGCGAAGTAGACCTGTGAGTTGGCAATGGAGCAAGAGTTGCTGCATTAGCTGTAGAGACTTGTAGTTTAGTTTTGCCTTCTAGCCTTATATTAGAATTTGATAATTGTTATTATGTTCCTGTTATTATAAGAAACATCATTTCTATTTCTCATTTAGATTTGAATGGATTTGTCTTTATAATTAAGAATAATAGTTGTTCTTTTTATAAAGATGACGTTTATTATAGATCTGGATTGCTTACAAATGGATTGTATGAGTTAGATCTAGAAAGGCCAATTCTTAACATAAATACTCCATCTTATTTATGGCATTGTAGGTTAGGTTATATCAATGAAAATACAATCACAAAATTGCATAAAGAAGGATATTTGGATCCTTTCGATTATGAATCATATGAAATTTATGAATCTTGTTTATTAGGAAAGATGACCAAACTACCCTTTAAGGGAAAGAGACAACGTGCTAGTGAGTTACTAGAATTAATACATTAAGATGTAGTGGACCTATGTTCACAAATGCTAGAGGTGGATACTCATATTTCATTACGTTCACAGATGACCATTCTAGATATGATTATGTGTACTTGATCAAAACAAAAGTCTAAGTCATTTAAAAAGTTCAAAGAATTTAGACTAGAGGTAGAGAAACAACTGGCAAAAGTATTAAGACACTTAGATCAGATCGAGGTGTTGAATACTTAGACCACGAGTTTCTTGGTTACTTAAAAGAGAATGGGATTCTCTTATAATGGTCTCCTCCTGCAACTCCACAACATAATGGAGTTTCTGAAAGGAGAAATCGTACACTATTAGATATGGTACATTCCATGATGAGTCATGCAATTCTTCCTATATCTTTTTGGGGATACACAATTGAAATCACAATATATCTTCTAAATAAAGTTCCATCTAAATCAGTTGATAAGACTTCATATGAGATATGGATTGGTAGAAGACTTAGATTATCACACTTAAAGATTTAGGGATGTGATGCTTATGTGAAGCGTGCTATATCTGATAAGCTTCAAGCTAAATTGGATAAATGAAAATTTGTGGGATATCCAAAAGAAAGTTTCGGTTATCAATTCTATCATCCTATTGAGCAAAAGGTGTTTGTCTCAAGACATGCTACATTCTTAGAAAGAGCATTTATTCTCAAAGAAAGAAGTGGGAGTGAGGTTGAACTTAGAGAAGTTCAAGAACCACAAATTCACATCGACATGGAATCAAAACCATCAAGTTAATACGTATTATGTACAACCGAGTATTCAAGAGACACATAGTCCACGACGAACTGGTAGGATACGTCATCCTCCCACTATGTTAGATCTACATATTAACTATGGAAAGGATAACATATCACTTATAGATGATGAGTCTACTGCTTTTAAAGAAGCAATTTCAGACATCGATTCTTTAAAATGGCAAGAAGCCATGAACGAAATGGAATCCATGTACACTAACCAAGTACGGACTTTGGTAAATGCACCTGAAGGTATAATACCTATTGGGTGCAAATGGATTTTTAAAAGAAAAACTGACATGGATAGATATGTATATACGTACAAAGCAAGGTTGGTGTCGAAACGTTACAGACAAAAACAAGGAGTTGATTTTGATGAAACTTTTTCACCAGTAGCAATGCTTAAATCCACAAGGATTTTATTGGCTATAGCAACATACCATGATTATGAAATTTGTCAAATGGATATCAAAACAACATTTCTCAATGAGAATTTGCAAGAGGATGTATATATGACACAACCTGAAGATTTTTAATCCAAAGAATTTCTTGATCAAGTATGCAAGTTGCAAAGGTCCATTTATGGACTTAGGCAAGCGTCGCGGAGTTAGAATATCCGTTTTGATGAAACAATCAAATAGTTTGATTTTATCAAAAATGTTGAAGAACCTTGTGTTTATAAGAAAGTAAGTGGAAGTGTAGTCGTTTTCATAGTGTTTTATGTGGATGACATATTACTTATTGGAAATGATATTTCAACGCTCCAGTCTATTAAGATATGGTTATCTAAGAACTTTTCCATGAAGGATATGGAAGAAGCAGCCTATATACTAGGTATAAAGATCTACGAGATGGATCAAAACGGTTGCTTGGATTATCTCAATCCACGTACATAGATAAAGTACTAAAGGGGTTTAGCATGGAGAATTACAAGAGGGGATTCTTACCCATATCGCATGAGATTTCTCTGTAACATCGCATGTTATGGACTAGAACTGCATAATAGTGAACATGACAGGACATTGAGAAATTATAAGTGCATTGCATGCTCATGCATAATTGAGTATACACATATATGTGAATAATTATTTTTGACACATTAAAATAATTAGACATGCATTCATTGACATTTTCTGGGTATAATTGATTTATAAATGTGATTTTATTGTAAATTGTGGATTATTTGTGTTGAAAATTTATTTTGAGAGTGTCACTATTATTTCAAAATTTTTGGTGAATTTTAGGAAATTTCTGAAATTTTGGGATATTTTGGACTAAAAAAAATATAAAAATATAAGATAAATGGGAGTGTAACAAATGGCCTACATGCATGGGTAACATGTGGCAAGAATTCTTTAACCCATTAGTCACATGTTTTGGCTGGACAAAATTTTATGCTCTCTTTCAATTGTTCTTCACCGAAAGCCTCAATACAAAAACAATTCTCTCTTCACTCATCCATCACCGAAACATCTGATTATTGTTGTATAATTACTAGTCCATATAAAATTGCTCTGTTTCATTTATCTTGTTTTCCCTCCATTCACCGCGAGCTCATCTTTGCTCTCACTATTGGATATTTTACTGAAATCAAGTAAGTGAGCTTTCAATTTTCTAGTTATTGTACATGAATTTTGATGAGGTTTTAATGGTTGGAAATGAATTCATGCATGAGTTATGTAGATAGAAAGGTTTCAGATAAGTAGAGCGATAGTGATGAATGAATTAAATGGAAAATTTGTGCTGTAGAATGAGCAGGAAGTGTAATACCCGATTGTGATAATTTGAGTTTTTGAGTTTAATGAGAATATGTGAAGTTGTGAATTGTAAAAAATGTGAAAATAATGATATAGGTTATGCTTAGGATTGTTGTTAAGCATTAAAAAAATACAGCAGTGAGAGAAAGTTGGAAATGATGATAGCCGTGGATGATATTCTATTTTTGGTGTTTGTGATCATTTGAGTTTAAATGAAACAAAAGCAGAAAAATGTGATGTAGAACCGTATGGCTATACGTTCTATTTTGGATTTTGAATTGTTTTTTATTATAAAAACAATGCAGCAGTGAGAGAAAGCAGAAAAAAATGGTGATGTCTGTATATGAGTTTTGTTTTTTATGTTTGAATTTAATCTTGAATCTTGAGTTGTTTTTAGAGTAAGTTGACTTGGAATGGGAGTAGAAATGCAAAGAATGTAAGTTAGAAATGGTGTATAGAGATTGTGGATTAAGTAGTAGAATAGAGGAGGAAGAAGAGAAGAAGTGTTGCAAAATCTGGAAAATAATGGACTGCACGATTGTGCACCTGAAGGTTTCCTAAAACTGAATAGCTTTGAGTCTTTTGACTATAACTTTTTCATCCAACCTCCAATTGACTTGAAACTTAAACCATTAGATTCCTAATATATTTTTCTTCCTCTCCATGAAAATTTAGAGCCATCTTAATTCATTCGGGAAAGATTGGATTAATGGATTTAGGATGAAAAATGACAAAATATGCTGGAATGTTATGAAACACTGAACATGCTTCGATATTTTGATTATATCTTGAACTGTAGATCTCCAAATTAGTTGATTATTGATTTAACTTAAACTAGAGACATATTACTACAACCTTCTTAAAGAAACTTAATTGTAATTATGTCTCTAAGAATTTTAAAATCTGATATGAAGTTAAGAGTTTTGTTTCAGTTTAAGAATAGTCTGAAATATTTTGAGAATACATTTCAATATACTAAATCAAATTATATGATCTTAGTGTTATTAGAAACTTAAGACATAGCAGAACAATTTTCTAGTAGGAAGTATTACCAAATTTGTAACATCCCATTACCGATGGAAACAGTAGAATAGTCTTTTGGAGTGGTTAATGCGTACTTAGAAACGCCTTTACATGTTCACGCATAATACATCATACACATACGCGTGAATAGTAAATTTTTCACATGAAAATGACTGCACATGCATTCATAACATTTCCCGGTATAATTGTTAATAAATGTGATTGTTATTAAAAATGTGATTTGTGTGCATGAAAAACTGAGTTGGAGAGGGTCATTGGGGTTTTCGAATTTTTGGAGAATTTTAAAAAATTTTCTGAAATGTTAGGGTTAATTTTTGGACTAAGAAAAATACCAAGAGGCAAAATAATTATTTACCGGTAGTAGAAATTACTGTCCAATAGCACTGAAAATTTAGATAAATGATTTTCGAATTTATTAATTTGAGCCCTGGAAAATTGGGAGATGATTAATGTAGAAATTGGACTTAGGTTTTAAGAATTGGACATGTGGAGCCAAACATGGCCTTAAATCCACTATCTTATTTTAATAAAAAATCTTTCCCTTTCTTTTTATTCATTCTCGATGCTTCTCTTCTTCAAAAGGGTATTGGTGAAAATGAGATTTCTCCATCATTCTCGTAGCTTTCTTCTTCCCTGGTTCTTTTGGAATTTTTCTCATCTTTTCTACCTTCTTTCATCTTGCTTTCTCTTCCTTTGGTTCATTAAAAATTCTAACCTAAACCTCACCCCCTCAAGATGAAGACGATGATCGTGTATGGTGAAGGGAGTTAGAGAGTTTGTGAGATTTTGAAGCTTAGAAGATTTGGAAGCTTGATTAGGTAAGAAATATGTTATATATGATGGATTTGTAGTTAAATCAATTATTTGTGATGTTATTTAAATTAAATTGCATGGAAATTGTGTTTAAAGTATATGGGTGTATGTGTGTGTGAAATTCTTACCTTGATTGATGATTGATGAGGTTGATGGTGATAAATGTAATTTAGAGATGTTTTAGAGGTTTTGGAAGTTAATTGATGTTTTAGATGAGTGTAGAAATGTATGAAGGATTGAATGTATGTTGCTGCCATTTTGTGGACTCTTGTTCAAGTGGAGGTTTTGATTTGGTTGGGTTGACATATTGAGTGAATTGAGTAGTGTTTGAGTGAGGAAATGGTATGGAAGAAGTAGGAGAAGAGTTAGGATGAAAATCTGGAAAAATCTGTAAATTGTATTTGAGTATGTTTCAAGTATTTAGCCATAACTTCTTCTATAATTGTGCAAATAAGATGATTTTTAGCTTGAATTAAACTAGAGGTGTTTGGCTTTATTTCTTGTGAAGGAAGTGATTTTTAATTTTGGCTTGAAGAGTTCCAAATTTTGATTTGAATATGTCAATGTGTGCAGGGATGAATAGTAACTCGAAAATTGAATTTTTGTGATCTAAAACTTTGGAAATTTTTCTGTGTTGATTAAGGCAGAATTTGCTTCTAAGTTCTTCATGAAAGTTGTAGCTTTCGTGATAGCTTTCTATCTCCATAAAATGTACCATTTTTCGACATTGGAGTTGATAGTTATGAGTGATTGAAATGTGGATATGGTTTAGGTGATGTTTAACAAGGCAGAGACAATCATGTGGAAAATTGACCTAGTTAGAGGCAGAATTTGCTTCTAAGTCCTTCATGAAAGTTGTAGCTTTTCTTGATAGTTTTCTATCGCCATAAAATGTTCCATTTTTGACATTGGAGTTGATAGTTATGAGTGATTGAAGTTTGCTTATGAATTAGGTGAAGGAAAATAGGACAGCCACAATCATGTGGGAATTTGACCTAGTTAGAGGTAGAATTTGCTTCTAAGTGCTTCATGAGAATTGTAAAATGTGTTCTAATCTTTACATTGATATAAAGCATGGAATTTTTGGACAAGGAGATAGGAAGTTATGATTTTTAGAAGTTGTGTTACTGTTTAGGATGACAATTATTAGACAGTAACTTTGATTGGGATTTTGACTCCTTTAGAGGTGGAATTGGTTTTCGAGTCCTGCATGGAAATTGTAGAGCTTTCTTTGATCTTTCCATTGGTACCAAGTTTGCAAAAATTGGAGTTCTGGACCAAAAGATATAATTTTTTGAAGTGGGTTGTTGGAATAGGCAAGGGTGTGAGGGGCCATTTTGTGATTTCTTTTTCTTTTTCTTTCCAATCCGACCCTTTGCCATTCTTTTGCTTATACCGTTTTCATCCGACCTCTGATTGACCTGATTGTTGAAGCATCGGATTCCTAAGAAATTTAATTACGTCTCCATGAGAATTTGTGAATTTTTAGATCAAATTTAAATTGATGATTGAATTAAAGTGAGTGGATCGATTTAAAAGAATATGAATTGGTTATTTTTCTGCACATACTTAAGTGTTTTGGCAATATCTGGACCTATAGAAATCTAAATTGAGTAATTTTGGTGTCTATGAATTCTTAAAACATAGGGGGAACATTTCTATTGAAGAGAGGTTACCTAGGTTATCTCATTTTCACTGTCTCATGGATTGCGAACAGTAGACCCGAAAGTGTGGTTTTAGAGAATTTAAATAAACATAATTGTAAGTTTAAGGATTTTAGTGCGGCTTAACCCTAGGAATTAATGAGTTTGGTTATGGGAACGAATTTATGATGAAATTTATAAAACGATACCGGGATGGTCATAAACATACATTGTACACATTTCAATTCCTGCATGTGCATTATTATACATTTTTATTGTACAATTTGTAATATATGTGTATTTGAATTGTTATAAAGACACATTTGAAACGTTAACCCACCGATATTGCTGAGACTTCCAGGCACTAGCTTCGGAAACTGTTGGTGAGTAACCTAAATGGTTTTCTCAATTATTAATTGTTTATAAATTCTGTGGTGGATAATGATGGGTTTATGATTTGCTTGTGATTGTGGATTCCGGACAGAAGGTCCGATGACTGTATACTGGGGAGTTGTGTTATCGAAGTGCTACTTGTATGTGAATTTGAGACCTACATGCCTATGATGTGATTAATTGTGACCTATGTGATTGATTGAGACATATGCTGATTGATTGTGGCATATGCATTTCATTCGTGAATGCGTAATCAAATAATGACAGTTGTGAGCGGAGCAGCCACTGATTAGAGCTTAAAGCTCAACGAGTGTATTTGAGCCTCGAGCTCAATAGTGATTTAGAGCCTCAGGCTCAATGTTTAATGAGCCCAATACAGGACAGTTCAGGCGCTCGGTCACAACACCGTAATAATTGAAAAAGACATGAGAATTTCATATGCATTTGCTTAAATATGCTTGATTGAGTGAAAGGCAAAATGCCTTATGCTTATGTGAAAAATGTGTTACCTATGATCAATGTGAAATTGTGACATATGTGTATTATAAATTGTTGTGCTGCTTGGATTGAGTGAACCATCGATGATGGTTACCTCACTGAGTTCGTAAAACTCACCAAAATTGCAATGTTATCTCTTCAGGATCGAGAGTAGACTTCTAGCTACAGAGGAACTTTCCCAGCCGTGTTGATTGGTCTTGGCGAGAGAAGTCATGGCTCACAGGTCGGTCAGTTGGGACTTTTGGATAGCCTAGATAGATCTGATCTTTTTCCTCTTCCTTATAGAATTTTGTACTAGGTTTTTGGATTTATGTACAGACAGTACAGGAGGATAGACGTGTAAACTTTTGATCTTGATGAAATGAAGTGAGGAAGAGTTGATTAAAAAAATATTCTGGTTTTTCTATTGTTGCTTTATAGATGAATAATGTTATGATGCCATGTGAAGTGAACGTAGTGATCGAACATAGCTCACCCTTGTCGTAGGTTATGTACCGGAATGACCTGCAGGTGTACCGGTGTGTACCCTACGGTAAGGGGGTGCTACAAAATTACTCCATTTTCCTTATTAGAATGATCATGCAAGGTGGACTCAAAGTATGTTTTTAGAAAAAAAATCTGGAATGATCAATTGGGTTATGAAATGAGTTCCAAATTATTTTATTGTGGTCCAAACCCTTAATACAAATTAACTTATTTGAGTTTTCATATATGAATGTTATTATGACAAGAATAATGATAAGATATCTAGGATTGTCATTGAACACGCATTGTACATATTTCATATACATAGATGTGCATAAATGAATACTTATACAATTGTACAAAAGTATGATATATGTAAATGTGTTTTGCATGTTATAGAGGAGCATTTAGAGCGTTGTCTTCTAGGCATTGCCGAGACTTAAAGGCAATAGCTTTGGGGAGCGATTGTGAGAAACCTAAGATGGTCTCACTTTGATTTGTTATGTTTGATATTAAATTGAATTGATTTATGATGTATGTGTACTGAATTCTGGACATGAAAAGTCCAAGGCATCTGATGTATTAATAAAACATTGAAAGTGCTACTTGAATGTAAATGCAACTGACTACTTGTTTCTCAATTTAAATATTGAATGCTGGACTAAAAGTTTGATGACAAATGTGAATGAGAAAGAATATGGGTGTGATTGAATGAGCATAATGATTGAATTTGTGGAATACATTTCATTTCAATGCATGAAATATAAAGGCAGTTTCAACTGATGTCACCAGTGAAAAAGAACTCAAAGCTCAGACATTTGTGGAAAGGGCCTAAGGCTTAATGTGTGCAATAAGCCATGTATCCCCAACGGATAAAAAACAGTATGAAAGAGCCCAGTATCCACAACGGATACGAGATAGTGAAAAGGGCTTACGGTCAAAACAACATAATAAATGAATTTGAGTCTGATAAACATTGCTTTTACATATAATATTAATAAATTGAATAATTGCATTGTTTTGAGGAATTTTCTTGTATTAATACGTGATAATTTATCGATGATTGTGTTCTACAAAATTGTGGCGAAATGATGAATTGTATGTATTTGTGTTTAAAGTGTCACATCTGTGAACAAAGTGTTTCGTGATATTACTTGATGATAATCAAGTTGATGTGAGTTTTATAATAAAATGAATTGTTGTATTATATGACAAGAGTGAACTATCGAGGATGGTTACTCAACTGAGTTTGCAGAACTCTCCAAAATTGCAATGTTGACAATTTCAGGTTCGAAAGAGAGACGACTTAGCTGCTAGACAAAGATTTTGTATCACTTTTGGATACAAGTTATGGCACAAAGGTCAGTCAGTTGGGACTGAGGGACTAGTTTTTGGTTTTTGGTTATTTCCTCATGTATGTAGCATACTTTGTAGACTGAACAGTGAACGTTGATCATTGATAATGTATAAATATGAATGATGAATCTAATGCTACGCTGTAAATTATGGTTTATGAAATGAAATGAGGACATTTTGAATTTTTGATAATGTGTTATTTCTTATTTTGTTTATGATGCCAAGTGATACAGTAAAGGTAAAATAGTTAACATGCCAATTTTGTCGGGCATATGCACGTGTAACTGTATAGGGCACATACATGAGTCGAGCGGGATTGAGATGTTACATTCTCTCTCATAGAGCATGTGTCCACAGGCACAAAAGGAGAGAGATAAAATGGATTGTATTCCATGTGCTTCGGCAATTGGATCAATCATGTATTCAATGCTATGTACTAGATTAGATATTGCTTATGCTTTGAGCATAACAAGCAAATATGAAGCTAATCCCGGTAAGGGTCACTAGACGGCTGTGAAAAGCATCTTAAAGTACTTAAGAAGGACCAAAGATATTTTTTGGTCAATGGAGGAGCTGAGATGAGAGTTCAGGGTCAATCGGATGCTAGTTTCTAGTCAGATCAAGATGATAGTAGATCACAGTCAAGGTACATTTTTACTCTTTATGGTGGTGCAGTTAGTTGGAAGAGTTCCAAAAAACCAACCATCACAGATTCAACGACCGAAGTAGAGTACATTTCAGCGTCAAAGGCAGCAAAGGAAACAGTTTGGATCAAGAATTTCATCACTAAACTTGGAGTGGTTCCTAGCATTGTTAAGCCCATAGTATTATATTGTGACAACAACGGTATTATTGCGCAAGCAAAGGAACCCAGGTCTCATCAACGGTCCAAACATGTACCTAGGAAGTTTCACTTGATCAAGGAGATAGTAGAGCATAAAGATATAACATTAGAGCAAGTTCCCATTGAAGAGAATCTAGCAGATCCTCTTACTAAGCCATTGTCTCAAAAGAGACATGATCGACATATGAATAGATATGGCATTAGATTCATAGGTGATTGTCTTTAGTGCAAGTGGGAGATTGTTAGTTTATGCCCTTGCAGCCAATTAATTGGATGCAAATTAATGTATGACATTATATTTTAATTAATGAAAAGGCGTTATTTGTCTTTATGTATTAATTTCATTAATACTTCATGTTTTAATATTAAAAATAAAATCCTTGGAATAATTACTGTGTAACTGAAATTATGATGAGATCATAATTATGAGATTCAATTTATACTTACGAGATATTCCTAAATGTTCTTAATTGTAGTTTTATCAAGACTAGATATTGTTGAAACGGTAAAACTAGCACACATTATGTTTCTTTCTTACGAAGAAAGTAATTGGTCTCATAAATTAAAGTATGGAGATACTTAAACTAACGTGTGAGTGATTATTAGAAAATAAGTCACTGAACTGACCCAATTATGAGAATTTCAAATGGAATATGACTTATATGTCTATGGATTATCTCATAATGATGGTTGTATATTGATCCTCAGACTTGAGATTACCAATGTATCTAGTGTGGGAATTATTGTATTTTGATGCTACTTATGAATCATCCTAGGATATTTCAGTCGGTAGTAATTGGATAGAGTATGAACCATATGTAGATAGTTAAGTAAGTCAATATAGGATTCATCACTCTAAAGTAATTAGAGAGAATATTCTACTATTCATGATTAGTAATAATTTATGAAATTCTTTGACCAGAGTGAATTGGTATTTGAAAAGGAGTTTTCAAATTTCAACGAATATGATTGGATGATAAGAGTAGACACTGTATCCATACTCTGTCAAATTATAATATTGAATGAAGAAAGGATTAAATTATACATTATAGCCATGCATGGATAGGTTAAGTCAATCACTTTGACATTCCTAATATTTGGTTAATCATGACATGTTGCTAGACGTCAATCATGATTTATGATTATGAATTATTTAATAAAGGAATTAAAGATAAATTAAAATGAGTTTTAATTTATCTAATTTTAATTATGAATTATAATTATAATTTATAATCATTGTTAATTTATTAGGAACCTAATGGTCCACACATTAAAAAACGATTTGTGAAAAAAAAGTTAATTTAATTAAGTTGGACTTAATTATAAAGTTTTAGAAACTTTGGGAATCAAATATGAGATATTTGATTTTATTAAAATTAAAATAATTTGAATTTGAATTTGAATTTGATTCTAATTATAATTAAAGAGATTTAATTTTCATAAAAGATTATTATGATTTTTCTATTTAAAGAGAAGAGCTTTTTAGAAGCTAACACTTTTTGTCTTCTTCCTCCTAAAGCAGTTTGTGAATTGCTCTGTGGATACTATCAGAGACTGGACAAGTGGACAGCTCGTGATTGATCAATTAGAAAAGGTTTCACATATTTTTCAACGGAAAGCAAATAAAGTACGATTTCTAAATCATTTTATGTTTCATTCAAGTTTAATCAATTATCGAGATTCACTCAGAATTCTTAAAATATTTTGTTTTTCGGTGTGCCCGTGATTGGATCATGGTTAGATTCCAATAATAATTTCGCCAATTAAAGGTATATTTGCATTGTCACGTATGTATTGCTACGTTGCTCTTCGTCAGTGGAACCTTGCAAAGAATAGTGACATTGCATAATAATATGCCGAATTCGAGCAATTTCGTCGTTACATGGGCTCATCCTTTTGTTTTTAATCAAATGAACAGTTTAAACATACTCGTTAGAAATACAAATAAGTCAGATATTCGAATGTTATGAGTGGACGCGCAAATGGAGTTCCGCTCCTTCAGATAAAAGGACAAGGGGTTAACCTTAACCTACGCATTTCTCTGATACACAGTGTAGGCTAAACTTATGATTAGTGTATATTGATCAAATACAAGATTTGGTGTCGGATTAACAAAGGCCACGTGGATTTGATGTCCATTAAATGGATACTGAGTTGGTCTAATCCTAATCTGTAGTGTCCACCAGCTGTTTGATGTGAGATCAGGTCTCAATAATGGTTTTCAGGATGAAACTCTTGACAAATATGATGCAAACTCATGGTGGATACGCACGGTTCTACAGCTCGAACTTCGACTTCAAGAAGCTAAAGCCTATGATTCTGAAACGCATTCAAGATCGAGCCAAGGAATATCCAGTTAAACCCATGGTTCGTGTTGCCATTGAGGTCCTCAAGGCTAGAATGATTCTTATTCAGGGTGCGTCCACTCTTCTCCAATTCATACCTGTTCTGCGCTGCAAGTAAGTTGCTCTTGGAATTTCATGGTTTGTTTTATCAAGATTAATTTGGCAACGTCCACGTCTATCGTTTTAAGACCAGTGGACTTGGCAACCCTGGCTGGATTCATTACTAGTTTGTATTTTCAATCTTAAATTTGGGTTTGCAGGTTCTGCCCAGAGGTGTATGTTGGGGAAGAAAGAGGTCACTTGATTCAAAATTGTCATGGTTACTTACGTCGTGGCAATAATCGGGTTCATGAATGGACTAATGGTGGCTTACATGATATACTTGTCCCAGTTGAAACGCTTCACCTGAATAACTTGTTCCAAAAGGGTCCTAAACGTGACCAAAGTTTTGATTTTGATCGTGTTCCAGCAGTTGTTGAGTTATGTTGGCGGGCTGGTGCTCCCTCTGATGATGACAGTATGAAGGTGACACCTAATTCGGGAAGTGTTCATCGTGGTCCTAGCCGAGTGGAGTCTTTGTCGACTGCAGATCTAAGGCTTATAGCAAATGATACCTTAAAGGCGTGGGAGACACTTAGGTCGGGTGTTCAAAAGCTGTTGTTGGCTTATCCATCCAAAGTTTGTAATTATTGCTCAGAAGTTCATGTTGGTCTGTCCGGACACAAGGCACTGGATTGCGGGGTATTCAAGTGTGAGAGCTGGCGTGGAACCCATTTATGGAAAAGAGCTGATATAGATGACTTGGTGCCTCCGAAAATTATGTGGTGTCGACGGCCTCAAGATCCTCCTGTTCTTTTGAATGAAAATCAGAAATTTTATGGGCATGCACCAGCAGTGGTGGATCTCTGCTGGAAAGCAGGTGCAGTTTTGCCGACAAAGTATTATTGTATGATAAAATTTAATGGCTTGTCAGCACCTAACGACTCTTCCAGAATGTTGGTTGGTTGAATTTGTTGTATTCTTGACGTATCAAGTTTCAGGTAATTGTTTACCTTATTCTGAAGCATTTATAGAATCTCAACGATGTCGTGAATGGGAGTATCGCTGAATGACAGAAAGACACACAAGTATGTCTCAATAATGTTTACATTTTTCTCTCTTTTATTTTGGTCATCTTAATTTCTTTCCTCTAGCCTCAGAGTTTTTTCAAATGAATAATATCTCGACTTTTGATACCATTGGAAGGCAAGAGCCGCTGACTATATTTGTTGTCTATTCATATAATAGCTATCTTGTGTTGTGCGCAATTCAATTAGTTTCTCACCATTTTATTTCTGATAGTGAGCTTACAGTTCAACAATTCAAACATGTAATTCTAGAGTTCTTTGTCTTATTAGTGAAACTGATTTGTTGTTCATTAATTCTTCCTGGATGAATGGCATATTTCAAGTGGAAACGTTTCACGCTTAAAAACTTTCTGTTCCTCATGTAAAAGCTGCATATATTATTGATAAGATAAGGAGATCACTGAGTTCAAAACATTTTCTGTACTGCTTTTTCAGAAGCACCAATGGTGGATGCTCAGAAATCCATGTTACTGTAATATACTATAACGCAAAGCAGTATTCTTTCCAACTGCAATAGTCTCATTCTTTCTAGTATTGACACTGAAAAAAATATTCTTCTTTATTAATTTGCTACTTTTGAGTCTCCGTTTCCTTAATGATAATATTTTTTTATCCATTTAAGTTGGTACTGATGCAAGTCTGAAAACTGAAAGGCATTTCCTAAAGTCCGTCATTGTTGCTTCTAAGTTTTCTACACATGAAGCTACGACATATAAGTGTAAACTGCAAATCATGAGTCTCCATTTTAGCATATCATTCTCATGTTTGACCTTAAAATTCTAAATATAAAATACTCATTATGATGTTATCCAAGTTGTATTGATTTGATGAAGATTGATGGGATTTTTAGTCTTCTGATTCACTGAACCAGCCTTGTTTCTTATATTTGTTTTGTTTAGACTCTAGATTCTTTCTCGTTGGATTCCTTGACATCAAAAGCAGAGGAAGCTGGGTGCCTCCCATCTTTGGTTCCGTTCATGTTTCTATTGAATTCCATGTTGGCTGTATTCATGAGGTCTCAACATTCAGATTTTAGGAGAACTTGATCAACAACTTTGGATAATTGCGTGGACTAGAAGAGTTAGAAGACAGCTTACCAATTTTCACGGCTGAAAAGAATGTTGTTATAGTAATTTGTTTTATTCCCATTAAGCTTCTAGTGAAAGAAAAAGAGAGAGAATTTATCAGATTGAAAAGAAAAGAAGATTGAGGCTAGTTGGTTTAGCTATTCCAAGAGCTATATCTCTTTAGTAAGGATTTCTTAGTCAAAATTAGTTGTTTAGAAATTATATTTGCAATTTGTTTCCTTAAGCCCCCTATTTCCTTATCCTTGTGATTCAATTTCTTTGTTCCTATCCTTAATTTGTTGTGTTCTTATTCCTTTGCAACTGTTTCTATTTGTTCTTGATCCTTTTATCTTTTATTTTAGTTTCCTTTGTTATATTCTAATCCATCTTGAATTGCTGCAAGTTTAATTGTCTTGATTTGATTTATTTAATTTTATAAAGAACTAATAAAAAATTCTATGAGTGGTAAAATGCAAGAGTTTGTGTAAGCACCATTATAGTGAAAAGCCAAATATAAAGTGTGGAAACACGAGAGTTGAGTGACATTAATTGAGAGAAACACTAAGGGAGTGTTGAGAGGATATTTCTAATATTCTTCTGCAAGTTTTCAATATGACTTCTAAAGCTGGGAATGGAGATAAGGTGCAAGTGAATTCATTCACAACACAAGCTATGCAAAAGCAATTTCAGCGAATGTTTACTATATTTGAAGAGATAAAAGATAGAATCAAGAAGAAGAGGTTACTATAGTTAATTTGTAAGCAGGACAACCGTAAAACCTCCCTAATGCACGAAGGTTTGAGAGGCATGCTACCAATGATGACCATAATGGTGATGATGGAGATGATGAAGATCAAGCCCCGATAGCCACTTTGAACATAAATATACATGGGAGGGATGGTAGACGAGATTCCAAGAGACAAGATGGAAGAGTTGATTGCAATTTGGGTAGCATCAAAATGAAGAGTTCACCCTTCCAAGGGAGATATGATCCTGATGCATACTTAGATTAGGAAAGGAAGGTGGAGCTCGTTTTTAATTACCACAATTACTCAGAGGAGAAAAAGGCGAAACTTGTTGTAGAGTTTACTGATTATGCTATAATTCGATGGGATCAAATTGTTTTGAGCAGGCGGAGAAATCACGAAAGACCTATTGATACATGAGATGATATGAAGGTTGTCATGAGGAGGAGATTCATCCCTGATCACTATTATAAGGACTTTTATGAAATGTTGCAGGGCCTTACTCAAGGGTCTAAGAGTGTTAAGGACTACCATGAGGAGATGGAGATTGCAATGATTCGAGCCAATGTCGAGCAAGATCGAGAAGCAACCATGGCACATTTCTTGCAAGGGTTGAATAGAGACATAGCTAATGTGGTGGAGTTACAATATTATGTGAAGCTAGAAGACATGTTACACATGGCCATTAAAGTAGAAAGATAGCTCAAAAGGAAGGGCCCTACAAAGTTTGGCCAAAACTTGGGTTCCTCTTCATTATGGAAATCCAATTGGGATAAAAAGGAAGACAAGGTTATTTCTAAGTACAAAGATGAATCCTACAAGGCCAAAAACATGAGATCCACCAAATGTAATGATTCTTCCCAACGAAAAAGAAGTAGGGATATTAAGTGTTTTCAATGTTTGGGAACAGGCCATATTGCTTCTTAATGTCCAAACAAATGTGTGATGATTTTGAGCGAGAATGAAGATGTTGAGAATGAAAGTGAATCAGATGATGAATCCATGCCATCTTTGGAGGATGCTAGTGATGTAGAGTACCCTGTTGAGGGAGAAGCATTAGTTATTAGCATGTATTGATTACACAAGTGAAGGAAGATAATGATGAGCAACGTGACATTATCTTCCATACAAGATGCCGCATCAAAGACAAGGTATGTAATATGATCATTGATAGTGATAGTTGCACAAATGCGACTAGTATAACCTTGGTGGAGAAGTTGAGTTTACCTACTACAAAGCACCAACGATTATATAAACTTCAATGGTTAAATGATTGTGGGGAACTTAAGGTAAACAAGCAAGTGCTAAAGATGAGGATTTATATGATGAATCACCTATGTATACTGGACTCATTCTTTTGGGAAGACCATGGCAATATGATAGGCATGCAATGCATAATGGATTCAACAACAAATATTCTTTTACAATGAATGAGAAACCAATCACTATTGTACCATTAACCCCTGGATATGAGTATGAAGATCAAGTTAAAAGGAGAGTGACATAATAAGAGAGAGTGAAGCTGAGAGTGGTAAAAAAAAAGAGTGAAAAGAAAGGAGTGGCCAAACTTAAGAGGAGAGAAAAATAAGTAACTTTGAGTGGAGAGGAAAAAGGAGAATATCAAGAATGTGGTGAGAGCAAAACTAGGAAGCATGCAAGCTTTTATGCAAAAGAGAGTGATATCAAGAGGTTGTGTTTTCAAATAATTCAATGATTGTACTGTTGTACAAAAAAGCTTATTTTCATACTAACAAACTTAACATTTCTTTGCCTAGTGTTAATGTTTATTTATTGCAAGAATTTGAGGACATGTTTCTAGAAGATATTCCTTGCATATTGCCACTTATTATGGGAATATAACATCAAATTGATCTTTTTCCTAGTGTTTCAATTTCAAACCGTCCAGCTTATAAAAGTAATCCCGAGGAGACAAAGTAGCTTCAAAGGCAAGTTTAGGAGTTGATGGCAAAAGGGTATGTAAGGAAGAACATGAGTCCCTGTGAGTTGCCAGTACTTATTGTACCTAAAAAGGATGGATTTTGGAGGATGAGTGTTGATTGTAGAGTTATCAACAATAAAACAATAAATTATAGACATCCTATCCCTAGGCTTGATGATATGCTGGATGAATTACATGGATCACATGTTTTTAATAAGATTGATTTGAAAAGTGATTATTATCAAATTAGGATGCGAGAAGGTGATGAATGGAAAATTGCTTTTAATAATAAGTATGGTTTATATGAATGGCTTGTAATGTCATTTGGTCTGACTAATGCACCAAATACTTTTATGAGGTTATTGGATTATGTGTTGCGTGCATTCATAGGCAAGTTTGTTGTGGTTTATTTTGATGATATCTTAATTTATAGTCAGAATATGGATGATCATTTAGAACATTTAAGATCTATACTGAATGTTTTGAGAAAAGAGAAGGTTTATGCCAATCTTATAAAGTGTTCTTTTTGCATGTATAGGATTGTTTTTCTTGGTTTTGTTATAAGTGGGGCAAGTGTTAAGGTTGATGAACAAAAAAGCAAAGGTTATCCAAGAATGGCCAATGGCTAATTCCATCATAGATGTAAGAAGTTTCTATAGGTTAGCTAGCTTTTATAGGTATTTTCTTAAATATTTTAGCACCATTGCGGCACCACTCACTGAAATTACAAATAAAACTATTGGTTTTAAATGGGGTAATAATAAAAAGCATACATTCAATTTGATTTAAGATATGATGTGTTCAACATCTCCTTTAACATTGCCTAACTTTTCAAAAACTTTTGAGATTGAGTGTGATACCTCAGGAATAGGTGTTGGAGCTGTTTTGAAGCAAGAGAAGCATCCAATTGCTTACTTTAGAGAAAAACTCAATAGGGTAGCTTTGAATTACTTGACTTTTGACAAGGAACTATATGCTTTAGTGAGGGCATTGCAAACTTGGCAAACTACCTTTGGCTTAAGGAATTTGTGATACATATAGATCATGGGGGATAAGCTAAGTTGAATAAAAGACATGCCAAATGGATGAAATTCATTAAAACATTCCCATAGTCATCAAGAACAAGCAATGTAAGGAGAACTGATATAATTCTACCCTTGCATACTTATTCGAGGAAAACAATAGAGAGCACGTGATAAGGAGCATATGGTAGGAGACCAATTCTATCTTTGCCAATTGTTGGGTCTACACGATCCACATGTGGCTCAGTAATTGCCTGCACATTTTCCACAACTCTAGCTTAACCATTTCATCCTTTATACCAAGATTGTAATAGTCGTATTGTGCAACTACCACTATCAATGATCATGCTATATACCTTGTCTTTGATGTGGTATCTTGTATAGAAGATATTGTCATATTACTTATCATTATTTTCCTTCACTTGTGTACTCAATGCATGCCTAATAACCAATCCTTCTCCCTCAACAGAGTACTCCATGTCATTAGCATCCCCCAAAGATGGCATGGATTCATCATCTGATTCACTTTTGGTCTCAACATCTCTATTCTCTTTCAAAATCATCACACATTTGTTTGGAAATTAGGTGGATCTCATGTTCGTGGCCTTGTAGGATACATCTTCATACTTAGAAACCATCTTGTCTTCCTTTTTACCCCAATTTAGTTTCCGTCATAAAGAGGAAACCAAGTTTGGGTGAAACTTTGTAGAACCCTTCCTTTTGAGCTATCTTTATACTTTCATGGCCATGTGCAACATGTCTTCTAGCTCCACATAATGTTTTAACTCCACCACATTGGCTATGTCTCCATTATGCCCTTATAAGAAACATGCCATGGTTGTTTCTCGATCTTCCTCAACATTGGCTGGAATTATTGCAATCTCCAACACTATTAGACCTTGAGTAAGGCCTTACAATCTTTGATACAAATCCCTATATAATAGTGATTAGGGATGAATCTCCTCCTCATAATAGCCTTCATAACATCCCATGTGTCAATAGGTCATTCATGATTTCTCCACCTACTTGAAACAATTTGATGCCACCAAATTATAGCATAATCAGTAAACTCCACAACAACAAGTTTTACCTTTTTCTCTTCGGAGTAATTTTGGCAATTAAAAAAAAGCTCTACTTTCCTTTCCTAATCCAAGTATGCATTAGGATTTACCTTTTTCTCCTTGGAGTAATTGTGGCAATAAAAGAAAACTCCACCTTCGTTTCCCAATCCAAGTATGCATTAGGATCATTTCTCCCTTGAAGGGGGAACTCTTCATTTTGATGCTACCCAAATTGCGATCAACTTTTCCATCTTGCCTCCTCACATCTCTTCTACCATCCCTCCTATGCTTATTTTTATTTAAAGTGGCTACTGATTAGGAGAACTATTTTCTAAAATTAATTAGGAATCAATAAAATTATTATCTTAATCAAATTAAGAAAATAATTATCTTAATTTTAGAACTAGTTAGTTTTAATACTGAAATTAATTAATTAATTAGACTCCTTAAAATTAAGAAAATTTTTTCTTAAGTTATTAAGAAATTTATTTCTTAATTAAATTTATTTATTTCAATTTGATTTAAATGAATTAAATTTATGATTTTATTTGTTTGGAGAATTATTATTCTATTTATTTAGAAATTTTTATTTATTTATGAATAATAACTTTCTTGATATTTTAGAAAAATTATTTTTCTTAGTTAAATTTTTGAAAAGCATTTTCATTTATTAATTAAGAAAAATGTGATTTATTCAATATTTTGAAAATTAGTTTTCTAATTTATTAAAGAAAGACTTTTATAATGAATTAAGAAATCATTATCTAAATAAATAAAATAAAGGAACTCTTAGTTAAATCTAAAAGTGCTTTATTTAATTTTGAAATTATTTTTCTTTTAATATTAGAAAATAGCTTTTTAACTGAGGAAAAATAATAATTAGATTAGAAAAAGTTGTCTAATTGGAGTAGACTATTCCCCGAAAGCTGAATGAAACACTGTTAGTCCTCATACCAAAAAAAGCGAAGCCGACCAGCATGAAGGACCTCCGTCCAATAGCTCTCTGTCAAGTTCTCTACAAAATCATGGCAAAGATGTTGGCTAATCGTTTGAAGCCAATCTTAGCCAAGATTATTTCCCCTCAACAGAGTGCGTTCGTTGCAGGAAGACAGATACAAGACAACTCAATAATAGCCTATGAGGTGCTGCATTATATGCGTAGTAAGAGATATGGGAAAGCAGGGTTAGCGGCACTCAAGATTGACATAAGCAAGGCTTATGACAGGCTCGAGTGGACTTTTCTTCGGGTGGTGATGGAACGAATGGGATTTTCAAAAGAATGGACAGATCTCATACTGGATTGTGTTTCTTCTGTGAGTTTTCATG
>JAOQMR010000007.1:11998111-12009679 GCA_027563865.1 Erythroxylum pelleterianum
TCGTTATGGTTTGATTGTTTGTACATACACTTGGATCCTGGCTATCGGGAATGTCCCGGAACAAAAATTTTGTTTTCCGCACCGTGTCCATGTGATGGACACACCGGGATTTTCCTACAAAAAGGGCATACTATTGACACCTGCTTCAAACTACACGAGATACGAGATTGGTTCAAGGAACTAAAAGAAAAACGGGCTAGAGAAAGGGGTCACCATGTTGCTACTGTGATGGAGACACCTATTGACAATAGACCAGTGAGCACAGAATCAACTAAGAAGGAGGTGGATATCAACGTACTTACTCAACAAGTAAACGAACTAAAGAGGTGTATAAGAGGTAAAGGTAACGCAGAACCAACCATGTTGCTTTGAGAAATATTGCGGGTAAGAATTTATCTCTGCATGGCTCAAATAGTGCCTCGTATGACAAAGGTTCATGGATAGTAGATTCAGGTGCATCTGCTCATATGTGTTCAGATATAAAATATTACTCTTGCATAAAACCTTCTACCCTATTTGTTTTATAACCCTGCCTGATGGAAACACAAAACCTGTAACTATCATAGGTAGTGTAAACCTAAACTTCGAAGTAACCATCAACAACGTCCTACATGTGCCAACATTCCATCACAATTTATTATCTGTGCACAAGTTAGCATCTTAAAACAACCTAGTTGCTATCTTTGTTTTTGATAGATTGTATTTGGAGGACCTATGGACTGGTTATGTTGGCCCCTGTTTCTGAATGTTGGCCTTCGGAAACTAGGTTTTGGTATTAATTTAAAAAGGATGGATTGAATTAAAGTGAGTGGATCGATTAAAGAGTATGAGTTGGATTTTTTTAACATAGTTCAGTATTTTTGTGATATCTTGACCTGTAGACCTCCAATTGAGTTGATTATTGGTGCAAATTAAACTAGAGACATGGATCTACAAATTTTATTAAGAAGTCAGATTTCAATTCAACCCTTAAGATTTTCAATTTTTTGAAGCAAAGTTGGTGATAGTTTTCAGTCCAGGTTTTGTAAGAACAGAAAGTATTTTGGCCAATACTCCCTCATTTCTAAACCAAATTGAGTGTTTTAGTGGCGTTAGAATTGTAAGACAATGGGGAATAAATGTCCTGGAGAAGCCGGTTTGAAATTCCTATTGGAAGTGCCCCAATTTTGATCGATAAGTTATGAGTATTGAGCCCTCCATGCTTTTATGAATCCGAATGTTGGCCTTTGGAAACGGGGGCCAACAAATTATGTGGTGGCAATTTGCGAGGAGGAGGCAAGAATTTACAAAATCACGCCACAACATTTTATATCGGCCAAAACACTAAAAGGTCCATCGTTGCATTTTTATTTGAACAATTCTGTTGCTTGTAATGTAACCAATGATGTTGACATTTGACATCTAAGTTTAAGACGCATTTCTAAGAGAAAAAATATGTATATTTCTAGCCTAAAAAATTCTAAGTCCAAACCTTTTTGTGACATCTACCCCATTGCTAAACAAACTAGAAAACCCTTCACAACACATTCCATAACCACCCAAATTCCTTTCGAATTACTACATGTTGATCCCTGGGACCCATATAGCATAACAAATTTAGATGGATCCGAATACTTTGTTACCTTAGTGGATGACTTTACCTGGGCCACATGGACCATCTTGATTAAAACAAAAGACCAAACTCTAAGTGTCTTAATTAATTTTATAATCATGATTGGAAAACAATTTTCTACCCCAATCCGTTCGATAAAAACTGATAATGGTAGTGAGTTCGTAAATACTTCATATCGCGAGTACCTTGCGTCAAAAGGAATAAATCACCCAAAAACATGCGTTTACATGCCTCAACAAAATAGGGTTATGGAACGAAAATGCAAACATTTTCTATAAGTGACCCGGGCCTTTTTATATCAATCCAAATTACCAAAAAACTATTAGGGGGGAAGCCTTATTAACCTCAACCTATATCATAAATAGACTACCCACCAAAACTCTATCCTTGGTATCCCCATATGAAAAATTATACAATAAAGCCCCAACATACGACCACTTGAAAACTTTTGGGTGCATATGTTATGCAACAAATACAAAACCCCACAAAGAAAAATTAGAACCCAGAGCCATCAAGTGTTTTTTTTTTGGATACACGTCGGATAAACGAGGTTACAAGTTATAGGATTTACAATTGAAATGCATCATAATTAATAGAGATGTTGTCTTTCATAAGACAAAGTTTTTACAACCAACAAACCAAGCCCAAAACACATCCAAACCACAAATACGCATCCATTTTGACCAGCAGGCTCACTTTCCACCTAAAACAAGTAAGCCTACTGACCACCTTAAAACTAACCCAACTATACAAAACCTACCTGACCTAGCACCAGAAACGGATCAAAATCCTCAAACACTACCTGGCTCCATTGCAACCGAAACCTCATCTTCCCTAACCAGTACCGACAGCCATCAAACCCCTTAAAATGCCATAGTTGATGTTCATCCACCACCAAAACATCTCCGTATCAGCACTCGATAAAAATTTCGGTCCATTACCTTAACGACTACGTCTCTTACATAACAACCACTCCTTGTCTTGCAAATATTGCCACCACATCATCAGTTCAAGTACCATCTATTTCTGAAAACCTACCAAAACACATTCACACAAATCTCACTCTTTCAAACACTTACACCTCTTTCATCGCACAAGTTTCTGCTGAATATGAACCTTTGTCATACGAAAGTGCTAGAAGGGACCTGTTATGGGTAGAACCGATAGAAGCAGAAATAGAAGCCTTGGAACTCAATCCTACATGGACTCCTACGTTGTTACCAACTGGAAAAAAAGTTTTATCAACAAAATGGGTTTTTAAGATAAAGCACAACTCTGACGGTTCTGTGGAAGGAAGAAAAGCCAAATTAGTGGTCAAAGGCTTCAATCAAACCGTCAAGATCGACTATTTTGGCATTTTCTCTCCTGTCGCCAAGATCATATCAGTAAGAATCCTGCTCTAGGTCGCCACATCATTTAACTGGCCGGTGCATCATTGCGACATAAACAATGCCTACTTACATGGGCACATCGAGTAAGACATTTACTTGAATCCACCTCTCGGATACAACAAAGTTTTACCTGGATAAGTTTTGAAACTCCAAAAGTCTTTGTATGGTCCTAAGCGGGCAAGGCGACAATGGAACCAAGAAATCACACAAAATTAACCAAGTTTGGCTTCCTCTAGTTGACATATGATGCTTGTCTATTTACAAAAGGTACTGGTGACAACTTTCTTGTTTTAATAATATACGTGGATGATGTGTTGATTGCTGGCCCATCTGAATTGTTGATAACTGTCGTGAAGTGTTTCCTGCATCGTGAATTTACTATTAAAGAAATGGGAAATGTGAAATATTTTATTAGAGTAGAAGTAGTAAGACTACCCGAAGGCATGATACTTTCACAGAGGAAATATATATCAGACATTCTCATAGATGCTTACCTCACTGATCTTAAACTAGCCACAGTTCCTATGTCACAGGGAATTAAGTTGACAATAGACGAGGGAGTTTTGTTATCTAATCCAGAATGCTACAAAAGGATCATAGGACAACTTCTGTATCTCAATTTCACGAGACCAAACATCACCTTCCAAGTACAACAATTAAGATAGTTTACTTATGAACCATGCCAGCAGAATTGGCATGCTTTCGTTCATGTTTTGAGGTATCTCAAGGGATCCATGTCTAAGGGATTATTGTACCCAAGTCAGAACGGTGAATCGCAACGCCACGCATATTGTGATGCGGACTGGGCAGGGTGCACCTTCTTTCGTAGATCATTAACCGATTATTTGTCTTCCTCAGCAACTCTTTGATATCGTGGAATACCAAAAAGCATAGCACCATTACCCACTCATCTATCGAAGTAAAGTACCGCAATATGGCAAGTACACTATGTGAGCTCCGATGGATCACATACGTTTGTCGTGATCTGCAAATACAAGTTAAACTACCTATTCCGTTAAAATGCAACAACGTCGCAGCCATCTATATTTTGGAGAATCTAGTCCTTCATAAGCGGACAAAACACCTCGATATCAATTGTCATCTCATCCACGATGCCGTTAAGGAAGGCTTTCTCAACACCACTCACATCCCATCCAAATTGTAGCTTGCTGACCCATTCACCAAACCTTGGGCTGTTCCGATTTTTCATGACATTCTTCGCAAATTAAGCCTCATTGATAAGGCCCAACTTATGGAGGGGGTGTCGAAACTTACCAAAATAACGAACCTATGACACAACAATACAATAAAACAGAAACGTAAAATACAAAGATCATGTACAACCTGTATAAAAAGGACAGTTAGTTACGATTCCCTTTTGATTTTTTTGCTCTTCTTCACTTGTATAAAACCATGTATAGTGTCCTTTTTTTTGCAATGAAAAGTTGAGAGTTTTCTCTCTTATCCTCCTGTTTCTGTTGTTTCCTATGGTTTTGACAGTATCTTCCATGTTTCGTGCTTTATTATTGTTTGGGAAAGTCAAATGATAATAACTCAAAGTTTTAGAGTTTTAACTTTTTAGTTTTTATCCTCTCACATGAATCTCACCCACTGGCATTTTAAATTTTAAGTAAACAAATTTGTTTATACATTATGCCTTTTCATAAGAAATAGCTGTAATAATTTGCTTCACATTTAAAAGACAATTGGATCAAACAAATATTTTCACATGCTTTTTCATAATGTATTTAATATTTTATTACAAAAGATCATTCCTTTTCTTGATCCATCTATGTAGATAATCCTTTTTTAACTCTTTTTTAGTTTTTATTTTTAATTAAAAAGATAAAATTTGTATAGTTAAGACTTAAGATTTATAATAAAAATTGACAAAATTTTATTTAATTGAAAATTGTAATAAAAATTAAAGAATAAAATTCTATCCTTTTTACTAAACTATTTATAGTTTTTCCTTTTTATATTATTATAATTATTTAATTTATTCATTATCATTATCAAAGTAAAAGTAAAAGTAAAAATATAATTATTTTACTTAAATTTTATATAATAAAAGTCTTATGACATCTCAATTTCAAATACTTAAAAATAAATATATCAAATGATGAATGAGTTAACTTAAGAATGAAAAAATTAAAATGAAGTAGGTTATAAAATAAAATCCTTTTATATATGTTAATAACAAATATTATTAATAAGGAATTCTAAAATTATTTACAATAGAGAATTATAAACGATCCTTAACAAAATTAGATTTCAAATATGTGAAAAGTAATATTGATAAAAAAGAGATAATTATTATTTCAAATTTATATTATTATAATATTTTGAGATATATAATTAGAAATTATATAAGGTAATATATCCGTCCACTCTCATATTTATAAGATTGATTTCTATCTTTTGGACTTGAGGATTCCTGGATAAGCCCAACACGATGAAAGAAGTTTTTAATCTGTAAAGACGACCCACTTGACTTGCAAGAGATCACAGCCGTCCGATGACTGTACACTTCAGAAACCTCAGCCGTAGAGAAGCAGGAGAATATTTAATATCCTAACAAAATAATTATCCTCAAATCCCTAATCTTTCGTCTGCAAGACTTTCGTATTTTCTTTTCTTTTTTTTTGGTATCATCAGGTAATCAGATTCTTCTTTCTTATGTATATGATTTGTTTCTTGTTTTCTAATTCTGATCTGCAATCTTTCTTAGACCCCAAAAAGCCGACGATTCGTTTGACTCTAATCGTGTTAAGATTTAACAGCTTGAGGGATTTAATTGGAGTCACTTTTTTGGTTTATTAGATGTGATTCATGTGGGTTTTGGTTTTGTTGAAGAAAGGTCTATAATTTCTTGTTTTTATTTGGATACGCTTGATGCCATGTTATAGAGAGAGATGCTAAAGGGCTTTGAAATAATGGAAGCCTGGGAAAGGTATGGAATTGTTAACGTAGTTTTCGGTGGATTTTAATTGCTTGTAGTAACAGGATCATAGTAAGTTGTGGGAAAATTGTAGCTCATAACGGATTTACCGACGAGGATAAGAAATTTAGATGACTGCGTTGGTATTTCTCGGTTAACAAGGTGCGTGTAAATAAGGAGGAAGACGTGAAACCTTATGAATAGACAAGCAGACACTGGGTGCTTTTTTACATGTCAGGGCATTAACCTATGACTAGATCCATAGAAGATGATCCTGAGCAGAACCTAGTCAAGGGAGCAGACTAGGGAGATGGATTGATCTAGTTACTTTATTGTAGTATAGACTCTACTTTCAGATGGCCAAACTAAATGCTATTTGCATCTGTTGTAAAGTAGTCTTCATCTTTTGGTTTACGAATGATTCCATGGTTTAGCAATTTGTAGGTATCAATTCTGGATTCGGCTAATTCAAATTCGATTTTCATTTCAGATCTGAGAAGAGTTGTTTGTGGCTCTATCCTACTTGAAAAGTTTATTATTCATGTCTGAACTCGACGCCCAAATTCCATCTACTTTTGGTATGTTCCTTTTTCCAGTGGATTATTATACTGGTAAGATAGAAAGAAAATTTTCAGCATCTCCTCTTGACTCTTTTCTTTTTATAAATATTTTGAAGATCCATTTGCTGATGTGAATGCTGAGGACTCTGGTGCTGGGGCAAAAGATTACGTTCATGTTCGTATACAACAACGTAATGGGAGAAAAAGCTTGACTACTGTGCAAGGGTTAAAAAAAGAATTTAGCTATAACAAGATACTCAAGGACCTTAAGAAAGAATTCTGCTGTAATGGCACTGTTGTCCAGGACCCTGAGTTAGGCCAGGTTTGTATCTAGTCTTTTCTCCATTTTATCCTCATGCATTCTTGAACTAAGATACTGAAATGAAAATGTGTTAGAAATCCTTCATTTTTTGTTGTACTAACAGTTAACAGCCTTATCTTTTTTTTTGTGCTCATGTCCTGCAATGCATTAGGATTCTATTCCTGTAAGAACTTGTTTTAAAGGAGTAGTAGTTAGCTGAAATAATCTTGGCCTGTCTTTGCTTATAAATACCTTGACATATCCTTGTTCTTGAGTCCTTTTGTCCTTGGAAGCATATAAATGAGCATTTGTATGTGTTTTCTATTGAAGCTATGAAACTCAACTTCCCCTTGGTACATGTTCTCTACTCCACAATGTGTAATACCCTTGCTTCTCATTGTAGATTACTCTCAGAGTTTCGTGCCATTGTGGAAATGACATGAGAGAAGTGAGTTAACATCCTCAAGTGTTTAGGCTTAGCTCGATTCTTGTATTTGTTCAGGGTAGGCATTGATTGATATGGTCTCTGCACTATTATGGACTTAGATGATAGGTCTCATGATACCTGTCATATTTTGGGGTTGGATGATAGCTTTCAGCCAACTACCACACATAACCCATATACACATCCACAAAATTGCCCGAGTCTCGTATTAGAATTTTTAATATGAGTAGAGTATAGAACACAAAATTGCCCAAATAAGTAATCAGAGTCTCTTATTAGAATTTTTAATATGGGTAGAGTATAAAGCCCATTAACAATAATTGAGTTTGGGTCAACTATTGCTAAAATGACTAGAACTAGTCATTTGAATAGTTGGCCCTTACCATTTATAAACTCTTTAACATTTTCATGTTTAGTCAATATGAGATACTCTAACACTCCCCCTCAAGTGCAACTAGGACTGGACATCTAGTTGGCACTTGAAATAAACGCAGCGGTAACTGGATCGGGCCGCTGGGACTAGACATCCAGACAGACAACTGAGAAATTAATAATTCGGATTAAACCTACTCTGATACCATATTAGAAAGTTTAATATGGGTAGAGTATAGAGCCCATTAACAAGAATTAGACTTGGGTTAACTATTACCAAAATGACTAGAATTAGTCATTTAGATAGTTGACTTTTACTACTTATAAACCCTTAACATTTTCATGTTTAGTTAATATGAGATACTCTTAACATCTCCTTTATGCCCGTAAATCATACCATGCAATCATTCCAAACAATAAATAATTGGACATGTAAATTCACACATTTACCACATGCAAGCATTCCCAAAATAAATTTAAACCTAATTCTACCCTTAACCCAAAAAGGGGCTTTCCAAGATTGTACAAAATTGAAAATTTAAAGCATCTATTAATATACAAGACACTAAAAATATATAGTTTGCATAATAAACAACCTAAAAGGGCTGAATTGGCATTTGCTACTACCTTTCGTACAAATAGTAATTTAAACTCCCATTTGAAGCGAAATTAATTAATTGGACACTCAAAAATTTATTAGAATTGAGAAAATCCATTTGAAGTGTTGTAAATTCTCCAAAAATTTTGTTTGCTTAACTCTCCTGTTGCCCTTTGTTGCTTTCCTATGTTTCCTTTTGCCTTATATCTTGAAAACTATCAACATTGTTTTTCAAAAAGCAAAAGGTAAATTTTGGGCCCTTAATATTATTACCAAAATTTAACTTGTAATTTTTTTTAGCATTTAAAAGATGCTTTGACATTTTTAAACCCATTCAATTTGAACTTTAGACAGATAAAATCTAAAATTTCCATTAAGGTCCCTTTGAGTGGGGCCAATGTGACCGTTTTTTCTTTTTAGGTTAGAGTAACCCACCAATATTATGTTGGCATCCTAACTGGCACCTCCTTCTGAAACCACTAAATTTGGAAAATTTAGGGTTTGAATTCCTAAATTCTCAATTCTATTCCTTTCAATCGCAAATCCTAAACCAATATTTCCCCCCTGTAATATATCTTTGAATGTTCAAACCCGGATCTTACAAGTTGAAGATGAGAGTTAAGTGTTGTTAATTGCAAAGCTTGTTGACAAATACACAAGCTTGAGGCCACGTCTGTCTTCTCACTTGGGGTGGCTCTTTATGTGAGCAAGTTGAGTTGTTCTATATGGAAATTAAAACGCTCTTCATTGTCAACTTTTAGCTTTAAAACAAAGTCGCACCCAACATTGGTTTACTTATGTGCTAAATTAGTGCGAGGGTAATTGTTCAGAGTCAAGGTATCAGAAAGAAATAATTCAGTGGCATTGCTGGCTCACAATGAAACAACAGTGAGAAATTTCTCTTGTGAGAAACATTCAGCTGAGCATTTATACACACTGCTGTAGGTGCATAGCCAAAGTGACTACTCCTTCCCCTTGTATTCCACCAGCTGTGGATGTGATGCAAATACCGTGACCGTCATGGTCTCTGGGTGATTTGGACTCTTTGGAGTCATCAAAAGGGACTAGTGCGGCCTCGTACCCTATAGAGCAAAACCTTGCACCGATTAATTTTCGGTTTCAATTTGTAGCTGTGAAGTTGTGCTGAATTCTACGTGGTTTTCCAGTTACTGGGCACTAGACCAAGTCCTTTGCTTTTCTGGCAGCACACTGCTGTATAAGACACCGATTACCACTTCAGCAACTGAATCAAATTATGAAACATATTAGAGGAACTAGATGGAAAAAATTGTGTTAGGTTTATTGTATGTCATGATTGAAAAGAATAGAATTGGGGATTTTGGGTTGATCTTAGTTTTCGGTCCACCAACCTTATTTATAGAAGAAAACACTTCCATGATCGGACGGACGATACCCTTATATTGGTTGAGCATTAGGTGTTCAATCGATCGATTTCTCCATCAATCGATCAAATGTCACGCAGAAAAATATGACTACTCCTTGTTTGCTAGGAAATTTGGACAATATTAATTCAATGCAAACCGGTAACCTGATAAAAGATAAAAAGCAAGGTAATAAATCCATCTTAGACCAATGAACAACTTTAATAAAAACCATAAGAAAAACAAAGAAACACAAAACTGAGGGTCTTACATTGACATTCTAGTCGGTGTGCCCTTGCAATTAGTTCATATTGATTTTAATGTAGCCTGTCATACTTTGTTTGTGGTATTTTCTGCGCTCCCTTAAGTATCTCATTTGTAAATAGATAGGGCTTTGGAGCATGACTAAGGAGCAAGAAAATTGACTTTGAGGAAGTTATGATTGTCAACTTTTGGGAGTAAAGTGAAATCTTGGACAACTTAGGCTTTAAGAAGACTATCTTCCCTTTGGCTATTAGGAATTGTCCATGAGGCGTTGAGATGTTGTATCATGTACTTGGATAATTATGGTGCCATGTTATGGGTGCAGGTGATTCAACTTCAAGGTGATCAAAGGAAGAACGTATCCACATTCCTTGTGCAGGTAATAATTACCAGAATGATTTAGAGCAGTTAATCTTAACATGCATATTTGGGGGGCATGACTGATGCTTATTCACTCTTGAGCAGGCTGGCATCGTGAAGAAGGAAAATATCAAGATTCATGGTTTCTAAATAATAGCTGACCAATTGCTTTAAGTACTTTACTATCGTACTAATGGCACGTGGGGTTTGACGTGGACCATACTGTTGTTGTCTTTTATCCTAGTACTTGATATTCCGCATGTGTGGTGAAAGTGGATCTGTTGCTTACACCATTTAACATTGTGTTTTAATGTGTGGTATTGTGGGGACATCATGATATATAGAAGTTGCCAGCTTTATATAACCTTAAGGCCTTATTACTATCTTTTAATCTTGAATGAAGTTGCCAGCTTTATATAACTCAGACCCTTGTTACTCAAAGCATTATTACTTTTAATCTTGAATCTTCATCCTTGCTTTGATTTACTAGATACATACATTTGTGCATGTTGTTGGGATGAATTCGAGCGAGACTCGTCTTTTCTGCTAGCCCGTGTATTATGAGCTGCATTGAAAAATGTAAAAGAATGTGTGGATGATTAGATGAAGCACACCACTTAGGTAAAAGAATTTGTATTTGAACGTTGAATCAGTGAGAAGCATACGCTATTTTCATATCCTTTTCCATAAGATCTTTTCTTTCACGCAGTTAAATATATTTTCAGCATTTCTATGTTTTCTCAGCGTTTGTGCGTTTATGATTGATATAAATACGATGGTCTAACTGAAAAGTTAAATATATTCCATTTAATTTTAAACCTCAAGTTGCCGAACTTCAAATTTCTGTACGAGAATTGGAACATTTTCTTTCATCTTAAAAAAAAAAACCCGACAGCCTTTCTCTTTTGCATAAAGCTCTTACTCCACCTGGGATTTTGATTTTGCTAATTGGTCGTTGGTTGAGTTCAATGATCGGATTTGTAATTTTATTTTTAACTGAAGGAACATTTATAACATCTATATGAAGCCGCTGTGCACCATTAACATTTTCTGCGACCGTACCAGCATTCTGGGCTCCAATCAAAGCTTTGTCAAATTTCTTTCCCATTTGCAGAAACTGCTTGTGTCTTTGAAGTGGGTGCTATAGATGAATTGATCTCTGCCGATTTGTTGGAAGCATAGTAGTTAATAGCGGCGCGGAGCGGCACCAACCCGCTCCAGACCCCCTTGTAGCGGAGCGGTTTGGCGTCGCGGCAAAAGCGGCACTAAAGCGGCCGCGATTTGCGGCAGATCGCGGAAATAGCGGCCGCTATTTCATTCTGCCGGAATAGTCACCGGAATC
>JAOQMR010000007.1:12009779-12039853 GCA_027563865.1 Erythroxylum pelleterianum
ATATATGTGTGTGTGTGTGTGACAGTGTGTGTAGAAAGCTTATATGTGTGTGTAGAAATAGCGGCCGCTCCGCTATCTGCTATTCCGCTATAGCGTTTTCGGGGTCGGCCGCTACGCGCCGCTATCCGCTATTAACTACTATGGTTGGAAGCGGGTTTTCCAGATAATACTAAGAGATCTTCAAGCACCCAATGTGGAATATTTTCTGACCCATAATGATTAAATAAATTCAACTTTTTAAGTGCCTCACCCATTCGGCTTCTTGGAGTTTTGAAACTTCGCAGCTGAAGCATCAAACAAGTCAAATGTTAGAATATGGTTCAATTAGTAGCCTTGTTCATTTTTTCTGTTTAAATGAACTCTATGGTGTTAATTGTACATGTATAATGTAAACTGATGATGAAAAATGAAGAAGTATGTTGGATAGGCTTGGTCGAAATGATGGAAGAAGAAATGGATTAATGTGATGAGTTGTATAATTATGATGAATATGGCTTAAATGAAGGGAATTAGATTGAATGGAGTGGTGAAATGTGTTGTTGATTGGAAGTATTTGTTACATAACAAGATAGGAGCATGAATTACCATGATAAAGCCTTGAAAATGACTTAAAAGGTCATGCACATTAGGTGTTTGATAAAATGTTTAAGTAAACTTGGCTTAGTATTTAAGGATTCGTAATGATATACATTGAAAGCAGGTGTTTGATAAAATGATTAAGTGAACTTGGCTTAGTATTTAAGGATTCGTAATGATATACATTGAAAGCAGGTGTTTGATAAAATGTCCAAGTGAACTTGTCTTAGTATTTAAAGATTCGTAATGATATACATTGAAAGCGGCTTTCATGTTTACTTAAAGTAAACTTGAATTGTTGCTTGAATTGATGAATAATGACCTAATGTGCTTGGATAAAAATGTGCTTAATTATGTTTTGAAATGAGTAAATATTGGATTAAAGGCATTAAATGCCTTAGAAAATGCAAAAGAAAAGCTAATGTGAATAGTAAGGAAATAACCATGTGAGAAGTTTAATGGTTGAATCCTATAGCTTAAAGAGAGACATTATGTTTTAAACACTTATGTGATGAGGTGTAAATATGACATATATGTTTGAGTAGTAAATACATTGTATATTTTTTTATGTATAAAGGCTCGGGAGCTGTGAATCAAGAAGCTCGTATCGAGGATTGCTGAAGTTACGGGGGTGTACATCTTCTTTTGAGGTGAGTTGGGGAAATCATATCTCTCAAATGGGATTAGAACATCCTAAGACATGCATGATGACTTATATGTGAATTTTGAACCTAGGTAATACACATGCTAGTATACTTGTGTATTTAATAAATGAAATTGTTTTGAAATTGATGTTTTTATTACGTATTTCGAGAAATGTTATTGTTTTCAACAAACCTACACTTGAAGTGCAAAGAACAATGTTTTATTTTCTGACAATGTTATTGAACAATTTTGCATTTGGAGTACAAAAGATGACCTTTATTGCATGAAATAATGTTTTAAAATTTACATATGCCGTTATGCATATCATATGCATAATCGAGTTATGTATGCTGCGTGTATTTGTTCTTTTTTTGGCTTAGAGCCATAGTACGGTTTTATTTTTGTACTTAATTTTTGTCTATGATTGGTGAGGAAACGATTGGCCAATCGTGTGCTAGGCATATTAGATTAAGCGACCCCTGTACCTATGACGCTGGTACATAAAAGTCAAGTCCCCATATCGACACCATTAACGGGACTTGTAGGTGATTCCACACCTAGGGTTTGGACACTAACGAGGTCATCATCTAGGGTTATGACGCTCTTGTTGACTATAGTCCAGACTCACTGCGGATGAAAGTTGAGCCAACACCAGGATTCGGTGGGTGTGTACACTAGTTTGGCCGACTAGTGACAACACACATGATTGTTTTGACTTATTCTGATATTTGTTTTCTGACGAGATTTGATTTATACATGTGACATCTTTCTTCTTTTTGCTTGTCTTTGTCTCTCCTTCTCTCTCTCTCTCTCTCACTTACGACAGTAATGGCTAATCTCCATTGACACTTTCTCATAAAGCTTAGGACTTTCTAAGTTTTAGACTTTATATAAAAAAACCTATATTTTGGGAGAGTCCGAACAATTCATTCACGTCTACATGCATTAATAACAGCATGAATGGTGTGTCTTAAATATGTTAATTGTTAAGATGATAAAATTTTGCAGCTGAAAGGTTATGGACGATGATGATCATCATCACTTTCGACTGTAACCAGATGTTGTCACGCAGACTGCTGGAATGGAAAAGCATTAATTAGGAATGGAAAAGCATTAATTAGGAACGTGTCATAAGAAGAGGCATTTGAGTGAGTCTCTGTGCACAACTTTCAACACGAATAGGCCTAATCGATAGCCCTTGTTGGGTTGGGTGGATTTTACTTGGGATAACTAAACTAAACGCAAAGAGTTATTCAAAACAATATTGTTTATTAAATACACAAATAAACGAGCATCTAATGGAGATTAAATTCTACTATGTATTACTTAGGTCCAAAATTCACATTCAAGTCATCATACATGTCTTAGAGTGATCTAATCCCACATGAGAAATATGATTCCCCAACTCACCTCAAAAGAAGATATACTTTCTCTTAACTTCAACAATCCTCGATACGATTTCCCTAATTCACGACTCCCGAGCCTTTATACATAAAAAGACAAACCATGGAATTGCTACTTAAACATAAATTTCATATTTATACACCATCACATTAGCTTCTCTTTTCGTGTGCTAGGTATATTAGATTAAGCGACCCATGTAAATATGACGATGGTACATAAAAGTCAAGTCCCCATATCGACACCTTTAACGGGACTTGTAGGTGATTCCACACCTAGGGTTTGGACACCAACGAGGTCATCATCTAGGGTTATGACGCTCTTGTTGACTATAGTTCAGACTCACTGCGGATGAAAGTTGAGCCAACACCAAGATTCGGTGGGTGTGCACACTAGTTTGGCCAACTAGTGACAACACACATGATTGTTTTGACTTATTCTGATATTTTTTTCTGACGAGATTTGATTTATACATGTGACATATTTCTGCTTTTTGCTTATCTTTGTCTCTCCTTCTCTCTCTCTCTCTCTCACTTGTGATGGTAATGGCTAATCTCCATTGACACTTTCTCATAAAGCTTAGGACTTTCTAAGTTTTAGACTTTATATAAGAAACCTATATTTTGGGAGAGTCCGAACAATTCATTCACATCTACATGCATTAATAACAACATGAATGGTGTGTCTTAAATATGTTAATTGTTAAGATGATAAAATTTTGCAGCTGGAAGGTTATGGACGATGATGATCATCATCACTTTCGCTGTAACTTGATGTTGACACGCAGACGGCTGGAATGGAAAAGCATTAATTAGGAATGGAAAAGCATTAATTAGGAACATGCAGTAAGAAGAGGCATATGAGTGAGTCTCTGTGCACATCTTTCAACATGAATAGGCCTAATCGATAGCCCTTGTTGGGTTGGCTGGATTTTACTTGGGATAACTAAACTAAATACAAAGAGTTATTCAAAACAATATTGTTTATTAAATACACAAATAAACGAGCATCTATTGGAGATTAAATTCTACCATGCATTACTTAGGTCCAAAATTCACATTCAAGTCATCATACATGTCTTAGAGTGATCTAATCCCATATGAGAAATATGATTCCCCAACTCACCTCAAAAGAAGATATACTTTCTCTTAACTTCAACAATCCTCGATACGATTTCCCTAATTCACGACTCCCGATCCTTTATACATAAAAAGACATACCATAAAATTCCTACTTAAACATAAATTTCATATTTATACACCATCACATTAGCTTCTCTTTTCGTGTGCTAGGCATATTAGATTAAGCAACCCCTGTACCTATGACGCTGGTACATAAAAGTAAAGTCCCCATATCGACACCTTTAACGGGACTTGTAGGTGACTCCATACCTAAGATTTGGACACCAACGAGGTAATCATCTAGGGTTATGACGCTCTTGTTGACTATAGTCTAGACTCACTGCAGATGAAAGTTGAGCCAACACCAGGATTCGGTGGGTGTGCACACTAGTTTGGCCGACTAGTGACAACACACATGATTGTTTTGACTTATTTTGATATTTGTTTTTTGACGAGATTTGATTTATACATGTGACATCTTTCTGCTTATGTGTATTGGAACTAGAAACTATGTTCATTCGATGAATGATTAATAGGCTAGACTTATGCGGTTCCTAACCAGTATATGTTGAGTCATACGTGGTCATCACCTAGGGTTATGACGCTCTTGTTGACTATAGTTCGGACTCACCGCAGATGAAATTCGAGCCAACACCAGGATTCTGTGGGTGTGCACACTAGTTTGGCCAACTAGTAATGATATATATGATTGTTTTGTCTTATTATGATATTTGTTTTCTGACAAGATTTGATTTATATATGTGATATCTTTCTACTTATGTGTACTGGAAATGGAAACTATGTTCACTCGATGAGTGATTAATAGGCTAGGCCTATGTAGTTCCTAACCAGTATATGTTGAGTCGTAGGTTAGGCTTATGTGTTTCTGTGTAATGTACGTTCACCTCATAGGTTATTTATACTGTCTTGGTGTGTATCGAGTTCTATTTGTAATATATGTTTTTCCTACTCACTAAGTACATAGAGTACTCACCCCCTCTGCTTTCTAAGCATGCAGGTTAATTTAGTAAGCTTGAAGCTCTGAGTAGATAATGTGATCTTTTGACATTTCAAGGTATTACCGCACGTGGGTAGTTTTCTATCTTGGACTTTAGTTGCAAAGTGTCTCATGAACTGTTTTACTGTTTTTATTAGATTGGTTATGTTGATATACTTTATGGTTATATAAATTTAACTCTTGGCTGTTTTGTTGTTATAAAAGACTTTGTGTATAAACTTTTGATACTGTTGTTGAGACTACCTTGAGTGGATTTTAAAGTCCTGAAGTTGTGGTAAAATTTTTGGATGTGAATATAGAAGTGTGTTTAAAAATTGTTTGCAGGCATTTGATTGAGTTTTGGGATTTTTAAAATACAATTATTGTGATGCCCAAATTTTTTTTGAAATTTTTCAAAAAAAAAGGAGAGATATTTAGTTAGCCTTTCATAGTCAGATTAAAGATACCGTAAGTGTCCTTAGCCTGAGTATGTGGTGGTTGTCATGGGCCCGATGTGGTACATGGTTGTGACACCCTTAATTTGTAGATCTGCTTCATGTTTAACCTTGGCTTTTAACTCCTTAAAGAATGTGAATGCTTCGGACTTTTCATGTAGGAAATAAGCCCATATCTTCCGGCTACAGTCGTTGATGAAAGTGATAAAGTACCTCTTTTTGTTGATGGAGATTTGTTGAATGGGACCACACAAATTAGAATGAATCAATTGTAGTGGCAGTTTATCTCTCTTTGAACTCTTTTTAGAAAAGGGATCCCTTTTTTGCTTCCCGAGCAGACATTCCTTGCACACTCTTGATGTTTTTATCAATTGTGACAGCCTCAACACTGTCTCCTTTTGTTGAAGCATATTGAGTCCATTGAAACTCAAGTGACCATAGCAGCAGTGCCATAGCTGGCCAATATTTTCTGCTACCGTAGTAAAATAGGTTGCACCCCTTAATAGAGGCACTGCTACTACTTTGAACATACGATTGATGGACATCATAGATTCCATAATAATACCTCTCTTAGGATAATAAATGTTGCAGCTATTGTGTTGAATAAGCATGACTTGACCCTTCTCTTGGAGTTGTCTAATACTTAACAGATTATTTTTCAATTTATCCATATAAAATACTTCTGTTATAACCTAAACATGATTATTGATCTGCAGTCGCACGTTTCCCTTCCCTTTTACCACCAAACTTGCGTTATTTCCTAGATTCATGTTGTCAGAGAATTATTCATTAAAGTCGACAAAATATTATTTTCTATTGCACATGTGGCTGTTGTAGTTGGAGTCCAAGAACCAAACATCATTCTTGAGTTGTTCATCACCAACTTGAGCCATCAACAACATCTCTTCAGAAGCTTCTGTCTGGTTTCTTTCCTTACTTTGACATTCCCTATGAATGTGCCCTAATTTATGGCAGTTAAAGCACTCAATAATGGATTTGTTGAAGTTTGTCCTTCCACGTATGCGACCTCATCCTTGGTAACCTTCACGACCTTAGCTTCGAGTCACAGATCCCTCATGAGTTGCCTTCAAGGCTTGTTCCTCATCTAAGCTGCTCATCCTTTGTTTATGCATAAGCAAACTACTTTGTAATTAGTCTATAAACATGTTGTTGGTGTCTGCATCTCCTCACTAGAGAAAACCATGTAATTAAATTTCAAGTCATAGAATGTAGGATCTTTTCTACCACTATTGTGTCACTTTTGTCTTCACCATTAGCCTTCATCTTGTTTGCAATTGTAAGTGTTCGTGTGAAATACTTGTTCACCGTCTCTCTAGCCTTCATATGGAGTGTCTCGAACTCCTTCCTCAATGCTTGTAGTTGTGCTCGCTTAACCTGTGTCGAACCTTGATACTTCTGCTTCACAAAGTCATATATATCCTTGGACATGTCCTTCTTGAGAATCGTCTCGAGAATGGATCGATCCAAAGCTTGGAAAAGATAACTCTTAGCCTTCAAGTCTTTCAACTTCTGCTTGCCTATATGACACTACTGCCACTCACTAATTTCCCTTCCATCAGATGCAACTAGAACTCCATTTTATACCAGGTTCCAGTATTCTTCTGAACATAGAAACTTTTCCATCAGTATTGGCCAATGGTCATAGTGTCCATCAAACTTAGGAATCGAAGGTTATACGAACCTATTTTCTTTTGTCATCAATCTCACTCACTTAGTGTTTAACTCTCTCACTCACTCAGTGTTTAATTAGTTATAGTTATGAATTTTTAGGCCTACGTGAGGCTTTGATACTAAAATGTTATAAATAATGCTTCAGTAGCTGTAATGTCTAAGGGAAATTTTGATTACTTTATTCATGTGCTAGGAAAATATAAATAGATGAGCTTACAACCATAAGTCCTAAAAAATAGCAAATAAAATTATTGTATCTAATTTCTATTACTTTTAATTTCCTTTATCTTGATTTTGGTTACAAATCCATGTGTTTTGATCCAAATATGAGATTAATTGAGTGAAAATGGTGTGAATATTGCTTGAATATTAATTGGGCTATTTTGTAAATTTTGCATTAAAACACCAAAGTCACGTAATTTTTGCAATTAATGTTATGTCACACTGGGGTGTCAAGGGAGTCCCGTGACGCCTCATACATGGGTGTGCAAGGGGAAGTCATACCTATGACTCCCCATGCATGCCCGTGAGAAGCTTTAACATTAATTCTAACTTTAATATATGTCAGCTCATGATATGAGGGCACGCAACCCTAAACCTAAAGAGAGTCTAATAAAAGGAAGAGAGGCTGGTGGCTGATGAGGATTCATTCACTGTTTCATTGGTTCACACACACAAAGACTCAGACATAGGGGAGGGGCATAGAGATAGAGAAGAAGAATGTAAACAGAGAAAGAAAACAGAGTGAGTCAGGATGAAGAGCAAGACAGCAGAGAGGTGGAAGCTTGGGAGAGGCCGAAAGCGAGAGCTGGAGCTGAATCCCATTCAACTTGAGCAAACATTTGTCTGGGGAAGAAGCTAAAGCAAAAGGAAAGAGCTAAAGCTGGGAGCTTGAGAGGGACTAGAGATCTCCACAACTCTTCATCCGATGATTTGTTTGCCTATTATATTTCTCATTTGTTGCTTTGTTTCTTTAATTTTACTATCTGTTATTAACTAACTTATACTCTTATTAGTTTAGCTGATTATTATTTGTTTGTTTTGATAATCCATTCAGTATTCACTATTTTATTATTGCTTTAATACTTTTGTTGACAGTAACATGCAATTAAAGTGTTTAATGATGATGAATGTGGTGATATCTGTGATAGGCTTATCTCTTTTCTTGAGAATTGATATAGCTATTTAGTTAAATATGTATGATTACGTTACGGATATGTTGTTTTATTTATTGCTATGATTTCTGAACTGAATGGATGTAATAGAATGGCCAAACTTTGCATCATTTTGGTGTTAAATGAAGATTCGAGAGATAAAGTTTAATACAGATCGAGAAACCATAGACACTTAGGTTAAAAACTAGAAATATATTAACTTAAGTGGTAATTGGTAGTTGGGTTTTCATTATTAATTCGGATAGTAACTTGTTGAATATGAAAGTTAGACTAGTTCATTATTCAAATTGATTTAGAACCTAACTGTTAATTTTAGTAAGACAATAATCCAATCATTTTCCCTTAATCATGCATAGGATATTAAATTAGTGAAATTAATTCTCAAGTGTCTTTCCACTTCGATTAATCTATTTGTCTTTACTACCAATTGATTTTGTCTACTTTTCAATTTAATTTCGTAATTTTTCTTAAAAGCTTTCACTCAACAATCAAGATAGAATCTTTAGGAATGCATTGTTTTTATTTTTATTTTTAATTCAAACTTAATTTAAGTTGACCAATTTCTCCTCCGTGGGAGACAATCCTGGGTTATCAACTACAACTATCTCGTATACTTGTAAGTAGGATAGCCTAGGACTTTTTAGAACTTTTTTAGGCACAACAAGTTTATGGTGCCATTGTCGGGGAGGTGTTTAGTGTTTTAAACTTGAATTAATTTTTATTGTTTTTGCTAAAGTGATTTTGATTGTTTCATTGATTGTTTCGTCTGTTTATGCATACATATTTTGTCTTTTTATTTCATTAAGTTGTTTTAGTAATTTTCTTATTAATTCACAGTTATTTTTATTTGGTTTATGCAAGGAATGAGGTCTTAGGAAGGTGAAGTTGCTCCTTTTATTAACAACGTACATCGGATGAGAGAACTCCAAAGGACTTTGAAGGCAATCTCGAGGGACTCAAACCAAAAGATCAAGAGATGGGTGAAAGGTAACCAATAATGAAGGAGTATGCCAAACCGGTAATTGGTACTGTTACTTTGACTAAGAGAGGCAGATATAAACTATGAGTTAAAGAGTATTAACTATAACATGATGCCATCTTTTTATAGGGTTCCTAATGAACACCTTTTAAACTTCATTTGGGAATTCTATACCACTCTCCAGACATTCCCGTTGGATGGCCTAAATGAAGATCAACTCAGGATGAGGTGCTTCCCATACATATTGAAGGATCGGGCTAAGGCATGGTTGATGACCCTTCAACTCGGTTCATTGACTACGTGGGAAGAGTGTACAACAAGTTCATAGGAAAGTTTTATTCCCATCAGAAGAATTCTGAGTTGCGGACAAAGATAGCTACCTTTACTCAGATGGAGGAAGAGCCATTCCATGAGGCGTGGGAACGCTTCAAACTCTTACTCATTTAGTGTCCACACCATCATTTTCCACTCTACATGCAAAACCAGTTCTTTTATGCTAGATTGAGACAACAATGTCAGTATACGGTGGACAATGTAGCAGGAGGAGCTGTGGGAGAGAAGGATGCAGAAGAAACATATGAGTGTGAGGGCCAATTCTTAATAAAAGAGTGTGATAGGGAGAAAAGCTGGAGTTCATAAAGTGAGCTCAAATCAAGAAATGTCTATGAAATTAGCAGAGCTCACAAAGCATGTGAAAATGCTAACCATAAGACAATCTCAAGATGTTCTGAGTCATGAGGTATGTGGTATATATGGAACTTTTAGTCATAGAGCTAATGTTTGTTCATATTCTTTTAAATCTTTTGTATCTGAGGAAGAACAAGCAAATTTACTTAATGGTTTTCATCCTAAGGTGCGGAATGACCCATATTCAAACAGCTACAACCCTAGTTGGAGAAACCAACCTAATTTCTTTTGGAAGTCCAGCAACCCACTAGTGTAGCCCCAACCACCCATATCAGATTTTTCAGAGGCAGAATCAGTTCCAAGGGCAATCTTCAAGTTAGAACATACCTAGAAAGTCTTATTTGGAGGAAAGCCTGAATGTGTTCATTTAAGGGACTGCTCAGAATCAAGAGATGAACAAAAAGAGATTTGATTCATTGGAAGCTTCTGTAAAGAGGGTTGAGACTTAAGTGCAGCAACTTGCTACTCAATTGCAAGGCAATCAAAAAGGAAAGCTACCCAGTCAACCTGAACAAGCCAAGGTTGTTACGATTCTAAAAAATGGTAATGTGATTGATAATGATGTTCAGATTCCTTCTAAAATGTTTGATGTAGGTAATCAAGAAGAGGATAACCTCGTTAAAGGAAACGATGGGCAAAACGAGGAGAGCAATAGGAGTGACTCTTCAAGTCACGTTCAAAGAGGTGAAAAACTCGAGCATGTAACCAACGGTGATAAAGGACCAAGACTGCATAGGGCAACCAATCCTTATAAACTGTCAGTTCCATATCCAAGCCACATTAAAGACTCAAAAAAAGATGAGCAATTTTTAGATCTCTATAGCATGTTTTCTAATGTTAATATTAATTTACCATTGTTAGATGTGATCAAGAACATTCCAGCTTATGTGAAATTCTTCCAGGAACTCAGCAACAGAAGTTTGTACCATATGAAAAGGTGATAGTTTCTGAAGTAGCAAGTGCAGTCCTTCAGCAGCAATTAGCCCTCAAATTGAAAGATCCAGGGAGTTTCATCGTGAAGGTATCAATAGGTAATGGTGAGCAGGTTAAGGGTATGCTTGACCTAGGAGCAAGTATAAACCTAATGCCTCATTTTATTTATGTGAAATTGGATCTAGGAAAATTAAGACCTACAAACATGGCTTGCAATTAGCTGATAGGTCAATCCGTTATCCGAAAGGAATAATGGAAGATGTGTTAGTGAAGGTCGGAGGATTGATTGTACCCGTTGACTTTGTGGTTTTAGATATGGGGGAAATAAAGGAATAAGAGAAGAGTACACCATACTCCTTGGAAGACCTTTTATGACCACCACCAACATTTTGATTGATGTGAAAAATAGGAAATTGATCATGACTGTCTTAGAAGAAACATTAGTGTTTTCAATCTTTAATGTTAAACCTATCCTTACTACTGTTGTTTATAAGGAGTGTTATGTTATTGATCAGATTAATGCGATCGATTTTGATTTTGCCTTATAGGAGGAAGAAACAAGGGAATTAGACTTAGTTGAAGAGTTTGATGAGTGTTGCCAGTTATTAGACAATATTGTGGGAGAAGAATTTGGAAAATTCTTAGAGACAACCTGCAATGAACAGAATAATGCAACCCCACCAAGTAGAGCTGAAGGAGTTACCTAAAAATTTAAAATATGTTGATCAAGAAGAAAAAACTCTGATTGAGATGAAAAGATTGAAAAAAATCATAGGATGGAGTTTGAGTGACATTAAGGGGATTAGTCCCTCCATGCAAATGGATAGGATTATCCAAGAAGAGGGGGCTAAACCAGTGAGAGAGACCTAAAGAAGACTCAATCCTAATATGTGGGAGGTAGTTAAGAACGAAGTTTTGAAATTGCTTGATGAGCGAGTGATTTATCCAATTGCGGATAGTGAGTGGGTGAACGCAATGCATGTGGTTCCAAAAAAAAATCAGCATTACTGTTGTTCGAAATGATAAGAATGAGTTAGTACCTACTAGGACCACCACTGGATGGAGAATGTGTATTGATTATAGGAAACTGAATGTGGCGACCAAAAAGGACCATTTTCCTCTCCCTTTTAATGATCAAATGTTGGATAAACTTTCTGGACATGAGTTTTATTATTTTCTTGACGGTCTTTCAGGTTATTACCAGATACTGATTGCTCCTGAGGACTAAGCAAAGACGACATTCACTTGTCCATTTGGGACATTCACCTTTAAGAGGATGTCATTCGGGCTGTGTAATACGCCTACAACATTTCAAAGGTGCATGTTTTTCATTTTCTCATACATGAGCGAGGACTTTATTGAGGTATTTATGGATGATTTCTTGATATTTGGTACCTCTTTTAATGATTGCCTAAATAAACTAACTCGTGTGCTTGAAAGATGTATTGAATGCAACTTGATTTTAAGTTGGGTAAAGAGTCAAGGAACAGTTGTATCAAAAAGGGGAAAAACTGAAGTTATAGAAAAGCTTTCGTCACCCACTTCTGTCAAGGGTATTAGAAGTTTTCTAGGACATGTTGGATTTTATAGGAGGTTTATCAAAGATTTTTTTAAGATAAGTTTTCCTTTATGCCAATTGTTAGCAAAAGATGTCCATTTTGATTTTAATGAGGAATTCCTTAATACCTTTAATGTTCTTAAAGAAAAATTGATCTCTGCGCCAATTATTGTGCCTCCTGATTGGTCTTTACCTTTTGAAATTATGTGTGATGCTTCTGATTTTGCTGTGGGAGATGTTTTGGGCCAAAAAGTTAAGAAATCTTTGCGTGTGATTTATTATGCTAGCTTAAATTTGAGTAATGTACAACTAAATTACACAACCACTGAGAAAGAATTGTTGGTTGTGATTTTTGCATTGGAAAATTTTAGACCTTATTTGTTAAGGTCAAAGATCATAATCCATTCTGATCATACAGCTATTAAATATCTTTTGACCAAAACATATGCAAACCCACTGTTAATTAGATAGATTTTGTTGTTACAAGAGTTTGACGTGGAAATAAAAGATAAAAGAGGGAGTGATAATATTATCGCAAATCATTTGTCTAGAATAGCTCCTAACTTGGAAACTCTTGAACAACAAAAGAATTATGCAATTGCTAAGAACTTTTCTGATTAGCAGTTATTTGTTGTGAGTAAAGTGCCTTAGTATGTTGACTATGTGAATTATCTTGCATGTGGAATTTTGAAACCTAACATGACTTCTTAGGAAAGGAAAAGATTCTTTCATTTAAGTAGGTACTACTATTGGGATGATCCATACCTCTACCGAATCTGTAAGGATGAAATCATTCAGAGGTGCGTTCTAGAGGATGAGCAGGTAAGTGTCTTGACCGTTTGTCGTGAACTCCACTATGGAGGCCATTTTGGAGGGAGGAAAACTGTTTCTAAAATTCTTCAAGGCGAATTGTATTGGCCCACCTTATTTAAGGATGCTCATTTCTTCTGCTTGAAATGTGATAAATTCCAACGAACTGGAAATATAAGTAAAATAAATGAAATGCGCCAAACTAACCAATTGACTATTGAATTATTCGATGTTTGTGGTATTGATTTTATAGGTCCATTTCCTAAATCTTGTGGATTTGAATATATACTAGTTAGGGTAACAGTAATACCCACCCAAACTAATGATGCTAATGTTGTTGTTAAATTTGTGAAGGAAAATATTTTTAGCAGGTTCGAGACTCCACGCGCAATCATAAGTGATGGAGGAAGTCATTTCTACAATAAGCTTTTTGAGAAACTCATGAAGAAATATTCCATAACTCACAAGGTGGCAACTCCGTACCATACATAAACTTCTGGATAAGTGGATACAAGGAACAAAAAAATTAAAGGGATTTTGGAGAAGACTGTACGCCCATCATGGAAGGATTGGTCAATAACGTTACATGATGCACTATGGGCATATCGCACAGCTTACAAAATTGTCTTAGGAATGAACCCTTATCGGCTTGTTTTTAGGAAGATCTGTCATTTACCGGTCGAGGTTGAACATAAGGCGTTGTGGAAAATTAAGATGGTGAACCTAAATCTGGATGATGGAGGACGGGAGCATTTGCTTCAAATTTCATAATTGGATGAACTCTGGAGTGAGGCTTATGAGAATTCCAAATTTTACAAGGAATGAATGAAACACCTTCATGATTAAACTCTCGCAGGTAAGTTCCTCATACCTAGAATGAAAGTTCTGTTATATAATTCTCAGTTGCGTTTGTTTCCAGGTAAGTTGAAATCAAGATGGAATGGGCCATTTAAAGTAATCAAGGTCTTTCCCTATGGAGCAGTGGAATTGGAAAATCAGCAAACAAAAAAAACATTTAAGGTGAATGGTCATCTGGTGAAACCATATTTGGAAGCAACAATTGAAAAGAAAATCATAGAACCCATCAGTTTGAGCAATCCACTTCAAGAATGAATATTTGAGATGTCTAACTAAAAGACATTAAGCGCTAAATGGGAGGTAACCCATATCATTTATGTTTTGTCTTTTAATTTAGTTGTTTGTTATTTATTTTAGTGAAACTCGACTTAATCTATTTGCTTTGTGTGCACAGATCTTCTTTTCAATCTCGTCTATTTGTCTTCCTCACAGTTTTCTCCACTCCTCAATTTCAGACGCCATGCTTATTGCCATGCTTCACACTGCATCAATGAAGCTACCACCACACTTTCGTATCGTATTCCTTTCCCTATTCTTTTTATGTCCGTACTATATGCAATTTAATTTCTTCTAATCATTAATGTTTGTCCTCGTTCAAGTTAATTTTTGTCTTTTTCCCTAGACCCCTCTTTTACCTTTTTTGTGTCACATTAGGAATAATGTGATGTTTAAGTGTAGGGGATAGTATTAATTGTGTATTGTGTGTTTGTTTTCTCATTTATTATTTAGAGATGCATGATCAATAAATGAACTCAGTCAGGCTTAGAAATGCATGACATGAGTGAATGAGTATACTTGCATACTTAGACTGATTAACTTGGATTTTGGTTAAAAGGACATTAGCTTGTTGTGATAGACGAATGACAATTTTTATTTAGTAAGAATTTGAGTATTTTTTAATTATTAAACACCAATTTCGAGTATTCTTTGTTGAAAGTGTTCTTTAATGATTAAGAAACTATAGAACTTGCAAATACTAGTTGAGATTACATAACCTTATGCAAAAGTTGAAATGTTAAAGGCAATTAGGATTTACCTTGTTAGCTTAAAAAACCACCATAATGTTATCTTTAATGAGCCCCCTTAAGCTTAAATGAATTCGTATCTTTCTTTAAACCCAAAATATGAGCCTTGACCTTAATTGTTTGTCCGCTTCATTACACCTATCATAAGGGCAACTTGAGCATTTGAAAAGGTATAATCCGGTTTAGGCAATAAGTGTGGGAGAAGTATAGCTTATAGTTGGCTTTTAAGTTAGGGATGGGTATGATTATAGTAATTTTCTCTCCTCTATATTTTTCTTCCCTTAATTTCGTTGTTTTAAATGAATAAATAAAAAATAAAAAAGAGAAAGAAAAGAAAAAAAAGAATAGAAAAAAGAAAAAAGAAAAAAGAAAAAAATGAATTAAAAAGAAACAAAGGAAACATAAGACAACCAGAAAATGAAAAAAAAAAGGAGAGACGTAAAAATGAGGAGTGCTAACTTTATTACATGAGAAGAAAGAATTGAGTGTTTTATTTGTCATTTTTCTAAATTACTTTGAATGCTTAATTAGTTCTGTGGTTTTAAACTACAATTTTCCTTTTTCCTACCCTTAGCCTAGCCCCATTACAACCGACATAAAGACCTTCAAATTGATGTTTGTGTTTGATATGAGGGGTGGAGATTAGATTAGTAAGCAAGCCTATGTTAGATACCTTACATGAAATGAACAATAAGTGAATATTTACTACGTTTGAATGATTGAGAGGATGGAGAGTGGAGTGAGTGTCTATCACACTTATTGACGGCTCTTTGAATTGAGGTGTTTATTGATTTTAGCTAAATATGCGAAGAATTGTTTGTGTTTATTGGAATGATCATTGATATCTTTGACTATTATTTGGAAATTTTGTTGTTTTTATTGTTTGTTCTTCTATAGTCTAGTGCTCTTTATTATGCTTGAGGACAAGCATAGTTTAAGTGTGGGGGAATTGTTATGTCTAATTTCTATTACTTTTAATTGCCTTCATATCTTGATTTTGGTTACAAATCCTTGTGTTTTGATCCAAATGTAGGATTAACTGAGTGAAAATGGTATGAATATTGCATGAATGTCAATTGGTTATTTTTTGAATTTTGCATTAAAACACCAAAGTCACATAATCTTTGCATTAAATGTTATGTCACCACTGTGCAAGATGGTGATTTTATGTCATCACTGTGCATGGTTAATGCACTGGGGTGACAATGACTCCCCATGCACGTCCGTGAGAAGTTTTAACATTAATTCTGGTTTTAATACGTGCCAGCTCATAACGTGAGGGCATGCAACCCTAAACCTAAAGAGAGTCTAATAAAAGGAAGAGAGGGTGGCGGCTGATGAGGATTCATTCACTGTTTCGTTGGTTCACACACAGAGAGACTCAGACAGAGGGGAGGCGCAGAGAGATAGAGAAGAAGAAGAAGATAAATAGAAGAGAGAAACAAAGAAAGAAAACAGAGTGAGTTAGGACGAAGAGCAAGACAGTAGAGAGGTGGAAGCTTGGGAGAGGTCGAAAGCGAAAGCTGGAGCTGAATCTCATTCAACTTGAGCAAGCATTTATCTTGGCAAGAAGCTGAAGCAGAAGGCGAGAGCCAAAGCTGGAAGGTTGAGAAGGACTAGAGATCTCCACAACTCTTCATCCGATGATTTATTTGCCTATTATATTTCTCATTTGTTGCTTTGTTCTTTAATTTTACTATATGTTATTAACTGACTTATACACTTATTAGTGTAGTCGACTATTATTTGTTTGTTTTGATAATCCATTCAGTATTCGCTATTTTATTATTGCTTTAATACTTTTATTGATGGTAACCTGTAATTAAAGTGTTTAATGATGATGAATGTGGTGATATCCGTGATGGGCTAATCTATTTTCTTGAGAATTAATGTAGCTATTTAGTTGAATATGCATGATTGGGTTACGAATATGTTGTCTTATTTATTATTGTGATTTCTAAACTAAATGGATGTAATAGAATGACCAAACTTTGCATCATTTTAGTGTTAAATGAAGATTCGAGAGATGAAGTTTAATGCAGATCGAGAAACCATGGATACTTAGGTTAAAAACTAGAAATATATTAACTTAAGTGGTAATTGGTAGTTGGGTTTTCATTATTAATTCGGATAGTAACTTGTTAAATACGAAAATTAGACTAGTTCATTATTCGAATCAATTTAGAACCTAACTGTTAATTTTAGTAAGACAATAATCCAATCATTTTCCCTTAACCATGCATAGGACATTAAATTAGTAAAATTAATTCTCAAGAGTTTTCCCACTTTGATTAATCTATTTGTCTTTGCTCCCAATTGATTCTATCTACTTTTCAATTTAATTTCGTAATTTTCCTTAAAAGCTTTCACTTAACAATCGAGATAGAACGTTTAGGAATGCACTGTTTTTATTTTTATTTTTTAATTTAAACTTAATTTAAGTTGACCAATTTCACCTCTGTGGAGACGACCTTAGGTTACCAACTACAACTATCTCGTATACTTTCGAGTATGATAGCCTAGGTCTTTTTAGAACTTTTTGGGGACAACGAAAATCAAATCTAAAAACTACTTACTGATCTTCAGCAACTAAATGACTAAAAACAAGGGAAAAAACAAATTTCGGTAGCCTAGTAATGGCTAGGAGACTTATTTAACATATCTAACATATCCATGAGTTAAATTTGGATAGAAAGTTGACAGCTTCCAAGGGTTAATCAATAAAGGACCAACTTAAGGTTTCAAACACCTTATGTAGGTTAATTTTGATGGCATAATTTTTGTGGTGAATTCTTTTTTGAATAACCTCTAAATAATTCTTGTGCTATGAGGATATTATCCCCAATGTAGCACCCTCCCAAGAAAGCAACCTGAGCTGTATCTTTCAATGGAACTATAGATTTTTTCAGTTTTCTTGCTAGCAGTTTAGCCACTATTTTGTACAAAGGTTGCAATACAAGATGGGGTGAAAGGTATTTGGATTTTGAGATTTAGGAATGAGAAAACGAATGATCTGTTTATGGATTTACCCGATTGGAATGTCTCCTTAATTTCTGGCCAAGCTTGCTGGAAAATTTTTTCATTGAATCCATCGAGTCCTGTAGCTCTTTTCACTTTCATTTCAAAGATCACTTGCTCGATTTCCTTCTCATGGAAAGGGGACTCCAAAATTTGGATCATATCATTAGTGAAATGATTGGAGATGGAGGATCTCATTTGCTTCATGTTAGATGTAGAACTGGACTGGAATCCTAGTAATTTCTTGAAGTGTATATAAGTGGCTTCCTTCAATGATCCTACGAAGTAATCAGAACTCCTGGTCTAGTATGTTATTAATTTTGTTGAGATTTTGCCTATCCATTTAGATTTTCAAAAAAACCTTGAATATATATCTTTTATGCCTTCGTATAGTTTTCTAAAGCTTGCTTCTCATGATCCAACCATTATTCTTCACTCGGGTGAACATTAATAGCTTCCTGTATATTTTCCATTATATCTTTTGCTTGTGAAATTTAAGACCTTGTGTCAGAGTTAATGGGAAGTTTCAAAAGTTTGATTCCTTCTTAATCAATTCAAGCTTTTTGATACAATTATTTCTTAACTGAAGTTTAAGAGAAAAGGGATTTTAAAAAAAAAACTGAAAATTAGAATAAGCTTTTTTAAGAGCAATATGGTTTTCATAAATTATGAAAACTGAAAGAAAGCAAACAGAGTTTTTTACGAATCTGAAAGCAAAAATGAAAAATATAAATAAAAACAAACAAGCCCTGAGCTATTTGAAGAGTCAGATGAGTTTCGGGCTTGTCTTTACACCTTAGTCGGCTCTCAATCTCATTCTATCGAGAAGAGTATCCATTTCAGCATCACCATTGTTTGATCTCTACTAATTACTTACCAGGGTTCTGTGTCTCAAGTATGCTGTCCTTGTCATATCATCATAATGCTAAATGTCATAAAGCTTACCAACCCAAACCAACAAGTCATAGTCTATGATTAGTTGTTGTACTCACAACTTTGAATCATATGCATTCTTGGCATAATTTCTAAAGTTTGAGTGTGTCTGCAGGAGCCATTTTGCAAATTTATTTGAAGGTCACAGAATTAGCGCCCTGAGGGAAGTTTTCATGTCTCCTTAATTTTTTTGTTGTTTTACTGATCAAGACGATGTGGGAGATATGATAAATTCAACATTTGATTCTATAACGACTACTACACATGACAGCAGCCTGAACATGATATAGACAACTCCATATAATGTCTAATCTGTACCAAATAGAATCAGAATATGTGCAGAACAATGAGGAACAACAATGTCATACTCTTTCATATGGAGTCCATAATCTCACTACACAGCCACGCCCTTGAACCCCTTTTGAATAAGTTTAAGATACCATCTGTTTGTCTAGTTTGACATTCAATCATTATGCTCAGTCTCATCTTCACCTTCAGAGTCTGTGAAATCAAAGACATTTTTGATTTGTTAATTGTTTGAAGCTTTCGAGGATTAAGTTTAAGTAACAGAAGCATAATAGTTGCCTTCTATTGGCTTAGTGCTCATCAGTTCTTAACTCATACTTCACTTCAACCACTAGTGTAATTGCCAATGTGGTAATGATTAACAAAGAAATACAATGCTTACCTGATCGTACATCATCGCTAACTTGGCCTCTTGCTTTAATTTGTTCTATCAACATTTTAACCATCAAGATCCACCAATAAATATTCAGAACCAGCAAGCAATACAAAAGTGTGTTAAAAACATAATAACAAATGGTTCCTTGCAAGGCGTGCTTCTCCTTGTCCAAGTACAAAAGAACTTGGTAACTGTTAGTAAGGGAAAGGGAAAAAGCAAAGAAGCAAATTAGTAAAGAAAATAAACAACTGAATGATTAAGAATTCTCTTAATTACTTCCAACTTACATGGTAAAAGATGACTAACCTGGTGCTCCGTAGTACCAAAAGTGGAAAGCAGATGATACGAAGCATGGTAAAAGTGAGAATGAGGAGAACGAAAGAAATACTTGCAATCCCTTCATAACCGCTGTATTTAGCAATCTTCCCTATTTCCAGGAAAAGGTCACAACCATCATGAAGCAGCAAAACCATCGCGCCAACGCGGCCAAATCTGCCATACGTACCACACAAGTAGAACCAAATGTCGGCATCTTCTTATGCAAATTTTTCATTAGCAATTGGATATATTCTATAAAGAGAAAGTTTTAGCAACTCTTACAAGACTATTTAATGTAATATCAAACATGGATGGATGATTTCTTTTTTGTTGAAACAAACCTAAATATGTAAGAAAGGACAATTAGAGTTACTGATGCCATATGGTGAGTCATTGACACAGCAAAGTCCGAGCGCTTTGTCTCCCAAAATAAGAGAGCAAATATGGAGTATGTGTAGAATCCAGCACCGTAAGCGTATAATGCCTTCAACTTCAATCTGAACAGAAAGAAGCAAGACGTTTAAATAAAAGAACATGTACCCAAAAATATTGAAGTTGGAGTGATATTGAAATTTTGAGAAAATATCGAAGTAATTGGTGCAAATTATAGGATGAGAACAAGCTATATAGAATGGTTGGCACTGGCAGTTCAACAATGTGAGTAGCTAAATTGATACCAAGAAATTTTGATTTGGTTAATGAGTAGTGAACTCACTTCATTTTGAGGTCAGGCCAAGTTTGATCACCTGATCCCACCCAAAAATACTTAGTATTTCTGAACCATGGCTCGTTGTAGGAGACAGTAAGAGCAAACAGTTCTGCTGATAGAAAGTAAACACATTTCCAAGCTGATTCTTTAAATTTGTTGATTTTCTTCCTCCTCAAATGCATCTCAACGTGAACTGTTGCACATCCTTCTCCAAACATCAATCTCCTTGCTATTTTCTGCATGCATCATGGAGGCGCAAATAGTGTTTTCTCAGGACGGCATAAACACCAAGTGCCAAGAATTGGAGTCAATTAAGGGGAAAAATAGAAAACCTCAAAGACGTAAGTGTCAAGATAAAGCCTGAGTGTTGGGAAGAGGAGTGCGACGAGGGGAATAAGCACGAGGTCTTTAGCCTCAGGATACGATTCAGCCTCCCAATTTATGAAACCGTCGCGTCCCACCAAAACATCCATTATTATCAATCAAAGAGAGGAGTACGATAGTGAAAGAGAAGAGCAACAGGAGAACATTAACTATTGATTTTCAGAAGACCAGTTTGGTTGGGTTTGGAAGACAGACAGACAGACAGGTAAAGCAATAACAGGGGAGGGGCGGCTTTGGTTGGTTTCGGAAGAAAGACAGGTAAAGCAATAGGGGATTGCTCAGGCGATTCCTGACTCTTCCCTGGAAATGTGGAACACATTCACTCGAGAAAAGTCAACTACAGCCGCCTTTACCTCTCATTCTCGGATCATGTAATCCGACCCATTAAGCTGTTTAATGGGTCAACTTGCTGATTTAAACTAATAAGCTGAGAATGAAAAAACTGGTATGTTGGACCGTTTTGATCCAACAGCCAACATTTAAGAATGAAAATACAATGGTGCCTTTTGAATTTAATGAGTATTGTATGTATGTAAGATAAATCATTTACAGCTCACGTCTTATCCCCCTTCGCAAGCTTTTTTTCTATTAAAGAAAGCTGGAGCAACAATATTTTTCAAATAGGATAATTATTAGTAAAAAAATAAAACTTATATATTTAAAATAACACAATATTTATTTATTTATATAAATAAGAATAAGCATATAATAATATGAAATAAAGATAAGATATCACAATTTCACTAAATTTGGACACTAAAATTAAATAGATAAATTATAAATTTATAACAAATTTGAATCAACTTTAAAAAAACATGTTTTTTTGAATAAATATAAACTCATCATCATCATCATCATCATACCCCGAAGTCCCGCAATGAAGCAGGGTCTGGGAGGACCTGATAATACGTAGCCTTACCCCTACATTGTAGAGAGATTGTTTCCAGTAAGCCCACATGCATATGTGGCATGATAATAGAGATGTAGGTTACAAATAATAAATACGTAAAGATTGGTAGTATATTCAAATATCTTTGCAAATATGAGCAGAGATCATACCGGAATTGCAGCTTAAATAGCTTATTTGCTGGTTGCTATAAGAATAAGATAGCAAGCAACATTTGGTAAAAGGAAAATCCTCATTGGTAATGATCACTACAAAAAAATCTGCTTCCACTCAAAGAGTCCATCCTGACCAAGAGATGCTTAAATTAGTAAAACAGAGAGCTGCATTTTTTTTAATTTTCTTTTACTCAAACTGTCCATCTTCTCCGGAGATGCTTAAATAGTAAAACAGAAAGTTAGAGTGTTTATCATTTTGCTCTAGATTAATCGTAAGATGTTTTAGTTTACTAAAGTATTAGGCAAGATGTTCACCAGCATATTCTTTCTTTTGATGCAAGGAATTCCATAGAAACATACAGGTAAAAACAAACAAGTTGATATGAAACTTACATTTTCATGGTCCATGTGTTTGATAAGTTTAATCTTTCTTAAAGTCCTTTTGGCATCTATCCTGTTGTCAAACGCATTACCAATCTTCTTAATGGCAACTTCTTCACTGCTCTTAGAATTCACAACAGCACAGATAATTCCATAATTTAGAATAAGTTAAAAGTAACTTTATTTAAATTATATTGAATTTTTAAATAACAAACTAATTTTACAAGATTTATAACATATATTAACCGGTAAAGAATAGTATTCTTTCACTATAGTATTTTGTACATGTAAATTTTAAGTAATAGTACATGTAAATTTTAAATATATATTGATATTTTCACTTCTTAAACATATACATATGTATATATATTAACCATGGTTATTTTATATCACTTTTCCCTTATAAGTCACACCCTTATAAGTCATTTTATACATAAACAATTAATACTAATTGACTAATTTTACCAAACATCTTTAATAAGCAGCCGATATTATTAGTTGGTCAAATCGGTTAATATAATCCGCTATTAGCTAACTATTGATAAAATCAGCTAATAACTAATGCAAACCACTAATTGTCAAACAAGGATCATATGGATAATACTTTAGGCATATCTGGTATATAACTTGAGTTAACTTTTTTATTCATTCATTTCATACTCATTTACCATTTTAAAATAGATTGAGTAAAACCATCACTTCTTTTGGTATAACATTACTAATAACTTCCTTTCAAAAAAAAAAACATTACTAATAACTTTTTTTTTCTTTTAAAGTACATCATATCGATATTCATATTTTAAACCTTGTCATCTCATTTATCACCTAGAAAAATCACTTAAACATGTCTCTTTTTTATTAATACTTAGCAAGAAAAGTGATTACTTATTTGAAAAGGTATTTTTTATATGTTCGACAAAATTCTTTTAGGATAAAATACACAAACCTCTATTGTAATTTAATTAAGAAATCTTAGAAAAACTTCTTAATCTTTAAAATTTTAATAATTAATAATAAAATTTTAAAAATAAACTATGATGCAAGTAACCATCTAAACATCAACAAACTACATATGTTTAAAATTAAATAGCTGTGACAATACTATGCTAGCATTTAAATCAATTCACAACTGCAAACGACACCAAGAAGAGAATATATCTGCAGCCCTTTGAACAAGGAACTTCTCTCTGCTTTAATATATTGTTACCACTTTACTGTTCCGAAGCTTGAACACCCACAATCAACATAGTACGTCCCAGGTTGCTCTTTGCAAGGCCTGTGGCACCCCGCAGTATTGCCAAAATAAGATCCTTTCAGTTACGCATCAACTTGTTAAGTTTGCAATTAACTTGTCGACGTGAATAAGAATATCGTCAATGCGAGGGCGGACTGTTGCCTGGGGCTGAAGCATCCATGTAACGAACTTTCGGAGAGTTTCTGGATATGCGGGATTTGGTCCAGCTGGCCACTTTATTTGTGCATTTACAACAGCCAATTGTAGGCTCCCACCAGATTCTCCAAGAGCATACTCGAATGGAGACACCCCATACCTGTTAGAAATCAGCTATAAATTGTTCAGCACAGGATAGCAACTGTAAATACAAGGAAATAGCCTGAAGCTTTAGGTACTAACCAGTTTCATTAGTGAAACTACCATCCATGAAAAGAAATAACACTAGGTACATGAGAAAAACGGTATGTCTAAGTGGCCTGAACGAAAGTAAGCCGTAAAGTTGTTGAGATATCGTGTAGTAGAGGTAAATTTTCATACAAGGTGTAGCTTCTTTGAGATTTTTGTCAGTTTCAATTGTTTTATTATAGATGTATTCTATTGTCCAACAATTGTTCATTAATATACCTAAAATGTTGTAGCAAAGAACTTATGCAAAGTTGAAAGTTCTCCCAAGAAATTAAAGCAATTTCTATTCCATCCAGCTATTAAGGATCTAGATAGTTTGTGCTCGTGCGCCTGGCTACAAAAACATAATGAGGTAATTTGTCAACCTATATTCCACATATGTGCAAAGCAAGAAACATTGTAAAGCATTTAAAAATAGAATTTTTCCGAGGAAAGCAGTTCTTGGCTTCCCAACAACGGAATATGCAATAGTTAAATCATAAGCAGTCAGCCATCAGAATTAAAAAGAGAAAAAATGGAAAGAAAAATATAATGGAAGTTCCTCATAATAAGCAATGATCACAGTTGAAGAAAGGAAAATTTGTCCTCACATTATTGCATATAGTGTGCATCCTAGTGACCAAACATCAGTTCTTTCATCAATGTCTGCATGACTAGGACAGTCCCACAGCTCAGGAGCTCTGAAAGGTGCTGAACAATGCTCAGCTGCCCATTCCTATTCACCCATCAGCCACAATATAGTAAAAATGATCTTTCACTTGCACCGAGTGTACCAGATCATGAAAGCCAAGGCAATTTCGATTAAATGGAATGACTCTTCAGAATAACTTAAAATATGAAGATATCCTCACAATGTGAAGGTATAACACAGTAAGAAATATTCCAGGGATATAAAGAAGAAGAGGACATCGAAAAGAAAAAGGAAGAAAGTACATAGAAGCACCTGCAACTGTAGAGCTTCAGAACGTGATCTAATTTGCCTCCTTGCAGGTCCAGCACTGCCAAAATCCATCAAAATTGCAAGAGGTGGCTGACCTTTCCTGTGTGTTAGAAGAACATTACCAGGTTTGACATCATTATGCGCATATGGTGGATCAAGGTTGTGCATATGTTTGAGACCGGCACAAAGCTGCATATTACAGGTTTTTACCAGTTAAACAAGTAAAAGAGTAAAAAGATTGGAAGCATATAAACAGGCAGATCCCACGTTGTAAATGTTTAATGCAAAGAACAAAATGTGAATTAACTTGAACAGAAAGGCAGACTGAGGAAGCACGTAAAAGTAGCCCATCAACATATATCAAGTATTATAACTATTAGCAGTGTTGTCTACATGTCAAAAGTTCTCTTCAAACTAGAAAACTGGCATTTCAGTGCGACAAAGGGGTGCTCTATTACCTGGCGGAATATATGAAGAACGTCAGAAGTGGAGAAGTGCTCCTTCTTAGCTTTCATAGCTTTGGCATTGTCCAGTAAAGTTCCATCCAAGTGAACTGGAAATAACAAATAAGCTTCGTGGCTCCAAGATCCTTCTTGACCAGTCTAGACAACAATCGATATAAATCAAACCCATCATAACAAATCCATTTACACAAGAAATTTGAACCGAAAGTTAACACAATGGCAACTTAAATTTAATCCCAACCAAAGCAAGTCAATATGTAAATCACCAGATTTGTTTCAAACCTTAACAGCAATAATAGCATGATCAAGAAGTGGAAGCAAATTGGGGTGACTAAAGAGCGAAGACACACGGATCTCTTCTCGAACCAACTCCAATTGATCATTGGTTTGGATCAGAACTTTCTTCATTGCATAAGTTCCGTCATCTAGATTTAGCAATCTAAATCAGAGAAAATTAAAAAGAATCCAATAATTAATTGAATCAGATCAAGTACCAGAGAGATGAGATTTCTCCTTGAGCTTGCTGGCGAGACCAGAAGTAGAAGAAGAATCGGAGAGGAGCTCTTTGACCAAGTAAACGAAGGCGAATCCGCCTTCTCCCAGCTGCCTCACGATCCTGAACCTGTTCTCGTTTATCCATACGTCTCCTCCGCCGTTCACAGCGTCGTACAGCGCATTGAGCCCCGAGAACGAGCAACCCATCCCCACTCTCTCTACCGACAAATGAAGAACTCCTCCGTGACAGTGCCTCTCTCTGTATCGATTTATATAGTAACTGAAAATAGAAAATGTCTTCAAGCTCTCGTTCCCCTCTCCTCTCTCGATCGACTCTGCCGAACAACACTTAACAATTCAATTGCAAATTTATTTTATTACTTATATTTATTTTAATTGCCTCATCTTTTCCAATTCCATCCCTACGGAACACGTCACGTCATAATTAAAATTAAAGAACAATAATATAGTAATTTCCTTTTTGCTTTGTTAAAATACACTAATAGTTTTTCATTAAAAAAAAAGGGAGTTTCTTTAGTACTATAATGCTAATCTCAACATGAATGCTTACTTCACATTTAAGTCTTCTTTCAATAACTAAAAAATCTCAAATGTCTTCATGCAAATCAAAGAGATCTAGATTGATCTAACCCACGTGAAACTAAATTCAAAGTCATTGACTCAAATATAGTATTATAATTGGAGCTTGTGCTTATTCTAATGCATGAAGAAGAGAGCAATTTGGCTGGGGGATGAAACATGATGCACATTGAGATTGGGAAGGATCATTATATTAATATTCAGAACAAGTTGGTGATGTTAGACTATTTCATATTTATTAAACATGAAAATGTTAAAAAGTTTATAAATAATAAGGGTCAAATATTTAAATGATTAGTTCCAGTTATTTTAGAAATGGTTGACCCAAGCCTAATTTTTATTAGTGGACTCTACACTCTGCCCATATTAAAAATTTCAATATGGTATTAGAGCAGGTTTGGTTCAGATTATTAATTTCCTAGTTGTCCGTCAAGATGTCCAATCCCAGCAGGCTGGTTCGGTTACCACTGTATTTATTTCAAGTGACAACTGGATGTCTAGTCTTAGTTACACTTGAGAGAGAGTGTTAGAGTATCTCATATTGACTAAACATGAAAATATTAAAGGGTTTATAATAACACTTAGATTCTCTCCTAAGCCAACGATGTCACCATTCCTGACCTTGTTGGCTCTCTTGGTGGTACACATTTCCTTAAGAAATTTGGCACACTTAGGCACATGTCTTATTGCCTCCAGCAAAGGAATGTTGATTTTCACCTTTTTAAACAACTCCAATATTTCTTTCTCCTTATCTTCCTTCTTTTGCCTGTTAGAACTGAAAGGGAAAGGTGGAGTTAGCTTATAAGTGAAATCTACAAGGTTAGGAGATATCTTAAAAGCATGAGATGGTTGCTTGGGTTGAGAAAAAGATTCGGCAACCTTCAGGTCAGAAGGTGGTGTTGCTGGTTTTGGGTCATTATTTTTAGCCTCCAACTTATCCTCCTCATCCAAAATAATCACTTTGTCTCCAATCTCCTTACCACTCCTTAGCTTAAGTGCAAAAGCACTTTTCTTGCCTTGCAGTCCTTGAGATGGCAATTTTTCAGAATTTTGGGCCTCCATTTTTCAAAGTTAGATGCTAACTGTCCCATTTGCCTCTTAAGGTTTTGGATGCCCGACCTTGTCTCTTATTGAAAAGATTTATAGTCCTGTTGAAAAGACATGAAATTTTGCTGCATGGACAAGGTGTTAGATGCCATAGTTTTCATCATATCCATAACCTCATTCAAAGAAGGATTAGAAGAAGAATAAGGGTTAAAAGGTGACGGCATAGGCCTGGAAATATTCGGCTCTGTCCATTCGGCATAGGTGATTGCTGAGGATTCTCATAGCGAAAGTTGGGGTGATCTCTCCATCCCGGATTGTAGGTCTGAGAGTAGGGATCATACTTTATCTGTGGGTTAGCATTAAAAACACCACCAACTGCATTCACATGGTCAGTAGAATCATGTTGCATAGTAGGACATGTATTAGCATTATGACCATGCATGGAACAAATATAACAAACAATAGCTTGCATATCACCTCTCATCAAGGATCGCATCACAGAAGTAAGCTCATTAACCTTGTTCTCTAAGTTAGAGACACTTACCTCATTCACGCGTCTATGATCAGCTCGGGTGCTGAATTGCTTGGAATTTGCAGCCATATCAGATATTATATGCCTTGCCGCCTTAGGTGTTTTGTTCACCAAAGCTCCACTACTAGCTGCATCAATAATACTCCTATCTTGGGGCGTTAACCCCTCATAGAAATATTGAATAAGGAGTTGGTCAGAAATTTGGTGGTGGGGACATTAATTGCATAGCTTTTCGAACCTCTCCCAATACTCAGATAATGATTCACCATGAGCTTGTCTTATCCCACATATCTCCTTCCTAATGTTGGCGGCTCTTGAGGCTCGGAAGTACTTTTCCAAGAAAATTCTCTTAAGGTCATTCCACGTCCATATGAAACCAGATGGGATTGAGAACAACCACTCCTCAGCCCCCCCTTCAAAGAGAAAGGAAAAGCTTTCAGCTTGACTTGTTCCTCCTCCACACCATTCGGCTTCATTCCATTGCAAATCATGCGGAACTTCTTAAGATGAGCATATGGATCTTCACCTGCAAGGCCGTTAAAACAAGGAAGAACATGAATAAAAACAGGTTTTAGCTCAAAGTTACCATTCTCAATATTAATACAAAGAGGATGGTTCTCCAAGTCAGGAGCAGCAAGCTCCTTCAAAGTCCTTTGTTGTGCAACTGCCATGTCTTCTTGGTAATGGTAACTGTGAGTGGTGTCGGGAACAGGATCAATGTAGATGTTGGATGGTGATGAGTCGGCGGGCTGTGCACGTGTGAAAGATAACTCCTTCTCAAAGTTTGGTTCGAAGAGTGGATTAAATGAATGGCGTTGCTCAAGGATGATGGGATCGTGTAACGGTGTATGGGCTGGTGTTTGTGTGGTGTTGATCAAGAAATCTGTGTAGAATTGATCTAAGTCGGCTTGTTCTTGATCTGAGAGTTGGTCTCCCGATGATTAGGACATACAACCTTCAAAACAAAAGGTTAAACGTACCAAATCACAAAAAGAAACAGAAATAACAAGCAAACTATAAAAGAAAGATAAAAATCAACACTTCGATCCTCGACAACGGCGCTAAAAAATTTTATAGGTTGTATTTAGCCTACAAATTTAATCCCCTACTTAAATTGATTTGTAACATAGTGAAGCAAGGGTATCATCCCACAGAGATCAAAACACAAGGAAGATTTTTTCACTTTCAAGCAAAGTATGCGTGAATGTCAAAGGGAAAAATTGAAGTCGAATGCAAGATATAGAACTAGATTGGGAGATTTGTTTGCTTGCGTTAAAAAGTGAACAAGAAAAGAAAGAAGAAGACGTAATTTGAGTTTAGAAAAGTAAAACAAAATTGAAAGATTTCAAGACAGAAATTGCTAAGAAAATTTGAGCAAAAAGTTCAAATTAATTAGAGACCAATTGCAAAGGTTTTCACTAAATCCTTAGGTTGTTTTTAATCATTGAAAACGAATTATATCCTAGATTGGAAAATTAGGGTTCATCAAGCAAAGATAGATGCATTCAAAACAAGTATGACATGCAACAACTTCTTGTTACTGCATTAATCCAAAACTAGCATGAGCAACACAATAACAAGAGCATTAATATCAAAATCAAGTCTGCTGAACCTAAGTTAATTTTCAACAAAGCTAGCATACATAAAATTAACCTATGCCTTAATCCAACTAATTAAAACCTACATACAAGCTTCAATTTTAATTAGCTTTTGCTACTTAACCTAATCAATTTATTGTCTAGAAATTAAATTAATTAGATAGCATACAAATTACTCACGCAAAATTCGAATTCATGACTTCAACTCCACGTGCATAATTTAACAATCATGTCCAGATCAAGAGTACAAATTTCCAATCATAGATTCATCAATTATATGCGTATGCTTCTCATAAAAACAACCATGAATTTAGCTAATAGCCTCAACAATTGGAAAAGAGAATTTAGTTCATAATTCTA
>JAOQMR010000007.1:12049103-12068112 GCA_027563865.1 Erythroxylum pelleterianum
TTTCATTAATATAAAGTATGACATTTTTGGACAATAGAGTGAAAAGTTATGATGTTTAGAAGTTCTGATGCTGTTTAAGATTAAGTTGACGAACAGTCACTTTGTCGTGGACTTTTAACCCTTTTAGAGACCGAAATTATTTTTAAGTCCTTCATGAAAGTTGTAGAGCTTTCGTTTAGCTTTCCACTGATACCAAGTTTGTAAAATTTGGAAGTCTGGGTCAAAAGATATAAATCTTAGAAGTTAGGTTGTCGGAGAGGAAAATTCGCAGAGGCAGGCGCGCTCGCGAGGGTGAGCGCGGGCGCCTTGCGTGCGCCTTGCACTCTCGAGGGCGACGCGGCCGATTTTTGGCTGATCCTCTCCTGATCCGATCTCTCTTTACTCTCTTGGCTATAACTTTTTCGTCCGACCTTCGATTGACCCGATTTTTGAAGCATTAGATTTCTAAGACATTCCTCTACCTCTCCATAAAAATTTATGCTTTTTGAGAATAATTTGAGAAAGATTGATTGAATCAAAGTGAGATGATCGGTTAAAAGAGTATGAATTGGATATTTTTCTGGACATGCTTCAGTATTTTGGAGATGTCTTGATCTGTAGAGCTCTAATTGAGTTGATTTTTATTTCACATTAAACTAAAGACATGGAGCTAGAAGTTATCTGAAGGAATCAAATTTCAATTCAGTCCTTAAGACTTTCAATTTCTAGAGTGAATTTGGGTTTAGTGTGCAGTATCAGTTTAGTAACAGTCCGAAAGTGTTTGGGCCATAACTTTTGCTCTAGTCATCCAAATGAGATGATTTTTGATTTGGATTAAACTAAAGAGATAAGGCTACAAATTGTCCGATGAAATTAAGTTTTAATTCAGTCTCTAAGAGTATCAATTTTTAGATGGAAGTTAAGCGCGAGATGATGTTTTAGTATAAGAACAGTCCGCAAAATGTTTGGGGTATAACTTTTAGATTATTGAACCAAATTGAATGATTTTGGTGTCGTTGTAAAATTGAGACAATGAGGAACATTTCTCTAGAAGGAAGTGTTAGCAAATTCCTTCAATTTGATGATTAGAAAAAAGGTCTTGTTTTTGGAAGAAGTTAAGCATAACTAAATGAATTTTGAGGCTTTGTTATATTATGTTATTTTGTGGAGTTAATTAGTATCTTAATGTGAGTAAGACTATATGACATGGATTAAATTGAATTAAGGTGGTAAGATTGCTTGAGGGGAAAAATTGTCAAGCCACTTAAGCTTTTAAGTTACAAGGCTTATAAGGAAGGGTATAAGGGTCATTTTAGACTCATTAATGGCTTTATTGTAAATAGACGTGTAGGTTGGATTTTAAGGAAGGAGCATGCACGAAATTGAGAGGGAAAGAACCAAAGAAAAGAGAGAAATGATAGAGAGTCGGTGGAGAAGAGGAGAAAGAAGAAAGAAATGCTAGGGTTTTGATTTTTCTTGGTTTTAAGAGGGAATTTGATGTTTATTCATGAAGGAAAAAGGAAGAGGAGGATGAGAGCTTCCATTCAAGCCAAGAAACTCTTCATTTGGTGAAGGATTAAGGTAAGAAAAATTTTGATTTGTTGGATTTTGAAAGGATTTTGGTTTAGATAGCTTAAAAAAATGTATGGGTTTAAGTTTTCTAAGACCAATTTTGTGATTATGTGTTATGGGTTATCCAATTTGAATTCCTATTGATTAGGGATTTTTGTCATTGATGAGGGAGATTAAGAGAGGCAAGAGGAGCAAGAGAGGATGCTTTTTGAACAAATATTGAGTAAGGAAATTAGGTGGGTTTCATGTTTATGATTGAATAATGAGCCACTAAGCTTTCTTTTTTTGCTCGAAATCAAGAAATAAACGTTAGTTTTTGAATCAAATGACTAAATGATTTCAATTACTTCATTTATTGCTTTTAAATGATTTAAAGAATTTGCTTATGTGATTGAATTTGAATTGTTGTGAATATGGAAAAATGCATGTGTATTGTTGAATTATTATGATTATTGAAATTGCATTGCGATTTATGAATAATGATCAAGTTATGCCATTGAAACATGTCATGGCATTTTGTATGAATGAAAAGATAGAAAAGCCAGAAAGTATGAGCATTCGATAAATTTATTTAAGCATGATTATGTGTTTTTGTTTGGGCGAGAGAGGAACGTTTCGTTAGTTACGTGCACGTCGACGTATAGCCTTATCACGGCTGCCAGCTTGAGGCCACGAGATCTTGAGAAATCGGACTCGTTTTGTTTACGGTTTAAACTTCGGTTTATTCGTTTTGTTTCACGGAACTCTCGAGCCATATGTTTATGCATTACATCTTTGAGTTGTCAAGTATGTTGCATAAATTGAGTGTTCTGTATTGATGGTTAAATGGATATGCTGTGTTGATGTGATGCTTTTTTTTAACAATGAGTTTTAACTTCGAATTGCGAATTTAACTAAGAATTTGAGAACGGAGCTTTTTATGAATTCATTATGATTTGTATATGAAAAATGAACATTTCAACAGTTTTTCTTATTCTTCGTTATAAGCATATTACCCACGAGCTTAAAGCTCACCCCCCTTTCATTCCCATCTCCAGGTGATGAGAACGAGATCGGATGAAAGAAAGTAAAGGCATTTGTTTGGTTATGTATGTGTTGTATTTTAAGTTAGATTGATGTGAGAATAAGACCTTAGACATATGTTGAGAATTTTGGGATTTGGTATCCTTTGTTGTATTTTGGATTTTGATATTGATGTTGTAATATGGCTTGGAATGCCATTAAAGTTTGTAAACATTTATCTTATGATGTAAATGAATTATGGATTTGCGTATGGATTTGAAATGTGAATTGTGTATGAATGGCATGAGTTGAGTTGATGAACTTTGAATATAAATTGTTGCGATTTATTAATAAGTGAATTATGCAAATGAAATGTGGATTTGTGGTGAGTGATAAGATGTTTTTGAATAAGAAGAATCATATGAATTGAGGTTTGGGTGTGGGAAGAATTCCAATTGGAAGTCGAATTGCTTTAATGATGTTGTATTAAAGGAAGTGAAGTTGGTATAAATTCGGTATTGATCTATGAGGAATTTGACTAAGTTGATTTCTATCTTTCCAACGATTTAAAGTATGCGAATTTTTGATTATTGGATTAAGAGGTTGGGTTTCGGAAACGGTGCCCAACAGGAAATAACTAGAAATTGTCCCAAGAACCTTCTTGGTTTAAGTCAGGAAGCGTATATTAATAAAATCTTGGAACGTTTTCGAATGCATTATTCCAAACCCGTTGACACTCCAGTTGAAAAGGGTATTACCTTGAGTCTTAATCAATGCCCTAAAACAGAGAAGGAAAAAGAAAAAAGAGTAACGTTCCCTATGCTAGTGTCGTAGGAAGCTTAATATATGCTATGTTGTGTACATGGCTTGACATTTGCTTTGCGGTTAGTTTGGTAAGTCGTTACCAAAGCAACCCAGGACCTGCTCATTGACAAGCAGTCAAAAGAATTTTTCGATACCTTCGTGGTACTTTAGACCTGGTCCTTTGCTATCAAGGCGAGGATTTAAGGTTAAGGGGATATTCGGATGTCGATTGGGATGGTGACCTGGATGAGTCTAGGTCAACCTCAGGATATGTCTTCACCTTGGGAAGGGGAGCCATATCTTGGTGCAGCAAGAAGCAAGACTGTATAGCATTATCAACAATACAAGCAGAATACGTTGCTTGTTGTCTTGCCGCTCAGGAGGCAATATGGTTCAGAAGTTTTCTCCAGGATCTTAATCTTACTTCTAGAGTTAATGATCCTGTTGAAATGTTATGTGACAACACTGCAGCCATACAGTTTGCTAAAGACTCGAAGTTTCATAGAAAATCTAAGCATATCAAAAGACGTTATCATTTTTTAAGAGGCGTCATAATAAATAAGGAGGTTGCCATAAAGTATATACCTACTAACAAGATGGTAGCTGATCCCTTAACGAAACTTATTCCTCGAGATTCGTTTAAGGCTCATGTGATGAGTTTAGGTTTGCGTAGGGTTTAGTTTTTCAATTGAGTTATATCTTGTTGTATAATGGACATGTTTTCAATTGTAACAAGCTTGTGTTTAATAAAAGTTTGTTTCTCAAATGTTCATTGGTACGCAATTACATGATAAGGCACATTGTAATGTCACCACACACTAGGCTTCTGATTGACCTTGTCATACAGGTAGTCGCCCTAACGCTTGAGTAGAGAGTAGGATGAGACTTCACAATATTAATATTGAGTGTATGTAATATTATGTTATCTTCATACTTGTGTAGTATGCATGATAAGTTTTTTTATTTGAATAGTCACCTTAATAAGTCTAAGATGAGACTCTAATGAGTCAGATGTGAGATTCAGATTTCACATTGAAGCCTTAAAGCCAAATCTTGAGTGTCAAGATTAGCATTAGGTATGTCAATCTAGTGGCTCGGATTAGTTTTTAAGTAAAGCTAGATTTATGATTTGCATAGCATAACAGAGTGACATGCCCAACTTAGTGAGAGCTATGCTATGACACACATTTCATAATGTGTGTGCTATATAACGACCTTCTTGTGGAGTGACAGTTAAATCCCTTTCTCTGTCACTGTATGATCCCATAGACTTTAATGTCTAATCGAATGAAACCTTCGACTTAGAACTATGATATGAAGTCAAGGTTCAGTGTTGCTACTTTAGTGTGTTTTTCCAATGGCTAAGATGTATACAATCCAGCGGAGCACATTAGGAAAGTAGTTAAGCTAAGATGGATTATTATGAGTGTCTAAGTAAGAATCTTTTTCCTTCATCACCAAATTAGCCCGGGCGATTATACCTGGTGTATAATCTTATGATATATCTTTGATCATAAAGGGACACTGTATACATTTGGTGATATTTTGGATGATTTGGGGTATCATGACTATGTGAAAATGTTATGTTAGTTAGATGGTGACTTAATATAACACTACTGGTTCTTTAAATGGTCACATGCCTCATTCTCAGTATGACACGTGAAATTTTAGAGAGAAGATGTAAATTGTGGCTTATATGGCCGAGTGGGAGTTGTTGGCGGTTACACGAACGACCATATATATCTAAATATAACTTCCGCCAGTTTTTTCTGTCTATATATAAAAGGAGGAATAGGACGTTGGCTTAAGTGGTTATCTTTCTGAAGACAACAAATAGATTAGAAACCAAATAGATTTTGGTTATCTTTTTCCTCTCTCTCTAATTTTGCAAAATCTGAATGAAAGAGAAAAAACTTTCTTCATTCTTCCTCACGTGAATCACATCATCAAGGGTTTGAGTTTGAGGTGTGGATTAACAGTGACTCTATTAGCCAACCGTAAAACGTGAACTAATAAACAAAGAATTGATCGACCGCTTCTGCATTAAGTTCAGTCCTTATAAATCTACATATAAAGTCGAAATTGACAGTTTGACAGGAAGAATCATATGATCTCCTAATTGAATGTGAATTTAATATTATATTTATATCTTCTTACCTAATGATTCTTCTATTACTAATGAAATGATTTTTTTTTCTGTAGCACATTATAAAGTATAAAGGCTTCTCTGGAATTGAAACATTATAAAGGAAGAGATTTAATGTTGACATTCTCTCCCCTTAAGCAATTGGACTCTATATAATTTTAGGTTGTACTTAACATCATATCTATCTAATTTTAGGTTCTACTTAACACCAATATATATATATATTGGTGTTATATATATATTGGTGTTAAGTAGAACCTAAAATTATATAGAGTCTAATTGCTCAAGGGGAGAGAACGTCAACATTAAATCTATATATATATGCGTACTTATTGGATATAGGTAATCTTTTAGGAAACCCAATAACTTCATTCTGTTTGAACTTACGACCTCAAATGTTGGCATTATCTAAAACGTAAATTATGTTATCGTGCAGTTGAGGAGTAAATGATGGGGTCAACTAGCCAATTTTCCTGTTAGATGGTAGAACTCCAAATAATCAGTTGTATCAAGCTTCAGTTCTACATAACAATGGGATAAAAAATAATATATATTTTGTAGATTACTAATTGCATAATTAATGATGATCGACATGATCGTCAGCATAATTGGTGCTTAATTATGCCTAATGATGATAACCAATCAAAATAACTTTAATGCTTCCACACACACACACACACACATATATATATATATATATATGAACTTAAAAAGAAGAAATTATGAGAATATTGATACTTTCTTTCCTCCCGCTTGAAGAGTTTTAAGGGAGTTTGAAGAGAAATCGGACTAGATCTAATTGAGCCCATATATCCACCAAAAACTTTAAGGTAATAAGTTATGAGTCCTATCTTTATATGTAACTCACTAACCTTTGTGTCTCTTTCGGATTTGGGATTACTTTACTTTGTGAATTTCCAACATCACCTCTTTACAAGTGGATCTATCCATATCGAACTAGCTTCCCCTCAACCAATTTAGTTGATGAGAAGTCATTTGAGTCATTCTATAACTCACTCATTCATCTGACTCAAATCTATGAATCTCAGACTTCATTAACTTAGCTCTAATAGTAGGGTTTTAAGAGAGCTTGGAGAGAAATTAGATTGGATCCAAGTGAGGGCTTATATAACCATAACATCATATCTCAACCCAAAACCTTAAAGAAATGAGTTATTACTAATATCTTTGGATATAACTCACTTTATCTTTATGTCTCTTTCTAATGTGAGAGTACGCTGCTTGTGAAGGAGTCTGAGAGAAATTAAATCAGATATAAATGAGCTCATATACAATCAGGACATCATATCCTAATCCAAAATTTTAAGACAATGAGTTATAAATATTATCTTTGTATATAACTCAATTCATCCTTGTGTCTCTTTCCAATATGAGATTACTCCACATGTGAATTTTCAACGTCTCCCTCTCACAAGTGGATCTATCCATATCAGACTAGCTTTGTCTCAACCCATAGCTCAAGCGAATCCATTTGAGTCACTCCCAAATTCATGAATCTCTATTCATCAAATCTCATCACCCTAGCGCTGATACCAATAAAAGGTTTTGAATCTAAGGAGAAATTAGACTAGATTTAAGTGAGCTCGTATGCAATCAAAGCGTTATATCTCATTTCAAAATCTTAATGCAATGGGTTATGAATCTAATCTTTATATATAACTAAATTCATCCCTATACCTCTATCCACTACAAAAAAAAAGCCCTTTTGTGACGTTTCTTTATATATAACTAAATTCATCCCTATACCTCTATCCACTACAAAAAAAGCCCTTTTGTGACGTTTTAAAAACGTCACAAAAGGTCCTAAAACGTCGCAGAAGAGCATTTGCAACGTTTTAAAAAACGTGGTGAAATGTGGTGTAGGCAAAAGTTTTCCGCGACGTTTTATGAAAAACGTCGCAAAAAATACTGACATTCCGCGACGTTTTTAAAAACGTCACTGAAAATTTAGACAATCCGCGACGTTTTTAAAAAACGTCACGGATTGTCTAACATTTTGCAACGTTTTTAAAACGTCACAGAATGTGAAGGAATCCGCGACGTTTTTTTTTAAAAGTCACGAAATGTAACGTCGCGGAATGTTTTTTGCGACATTTTTTATTATTTGTATTAATTTTTTCCATTTTTTAAAAATCATATTAATTTAATATTTTTTAATTTTAATAATTATTTTTTAAAATATAATTATTTTAATCTTATTTATTTAATAACTATTCAATATTATTTATGAATTTTATTTATTTAATAATTCTTCAAATAATATTACAAATTATTATTTTTCCATTTTTTCAAAAATCATTTTAATTTAATAATATTTATAATATTTTACAATTAGTGAATTTTATTACATTTTATAATATTCAAGATCTGCAGGTCTATTATAAATGCAAAATTTGAGAGTTGTCAATTAAGTAAACTTGTAATTAAAAATTTTATTTTATAATAATTAAAATATTAAAACTTACAAATTATCCAAAGTAAATTGTTACAAATTATTCTCTGCATCCTCCAAAACTTATTATCAGACAAAGTCTCAGAGCCCTCCTTAATGGCCTCACTTTCCTTACAAGGCAGCATTACTGGTGTCCAGCTTCATAGAATGAGAAAAGGCCTTTGCTCCTCACCAAAGCTTGAACTTCAACAGCATCAGGAAACATGTACTCAATGCGGATGCCATAGTGCTTCTCCACCGTGTCAAAGAATTGATAAGTTTCAGGGTTCAACCTCCCAGTGTCCAGGCTGAAGACTCTAAAAGGTCGACCGGTCAGCTTTGTATACTCGATCAGTGCAACATCTTCAGCACCACTGCACATAGAAATAAATTATTGTGAATTATCGATCTTGTTATAGATTGAATTTTTTCTACCAGATATGTTAAACAGCCCAAAATAAAGGTAACACTGTGTCGATTCATGCAATAACTAATCATTCTAACTAAGTCCCCTAAATCAACATCATAAGAAATTCATTCCTTCTCAGCAGTTATTCGTTGATTAATTCTTTTTCATTCCAATTGAAATGACCTAAAACAATTTATAAGGTGAAATTTGCAAAGAATTTACTTTAACAAGATAAACAAGTAAACAACTGTGTCTACCACTCAACAAAGGAACACACCAATCAATAAAATGACATATTGACTTCAAAACCTTCAACTCACGCCACTTAATAAACAACAAAATTCCCTCCAGAATATAAATGGAACATCCACAACTTTGATCCCACATGCAAGGCATTTATACAAAACATCAGACCGATTAAAACATTCGGTAAAAAGACAAAATGAATATTTAAACTTGCTTTCTCAAATAGTTTTAGACCAAAACAAATCAGCAAGGGAAATGTCAACATGTTTTATGTGTTACCTACAAGAAGCTTCTGTATTCTACTTAAAATTCTTTTATACATTTCACATACAAGAGATCGAACAATAACTATGGAGAAGAAATCACCAAAGCACTTTGAAACAAAGAAAAGCAATAAAATGAGTTTTGCATTATACAGCTCAATCGAAATTCAGCCTTTGCATTATGAAAATCTTGGAAGATCTAGAGAATACTGTTAAAAGTTCTTGGAATAACAGCTTACCTTGCAACCAAAACATCCAAACTAATATATATATGAATCTTGAAAACCAAACTAATGTACCTATATTCATCCTAATATCATTCATCACCTTCAACCTACGCATTACAAACTCAATTAAGCAAAATAAACACAATCATGGACACTTTACCATTGCCATTTCACCATTCAACATTGTGGGAAGACCTTCCAGGAATCCCAGAAGCATCTTTCTTTTTCCCATTGATCCAATGACTATATCTTTTTGGTTATTTCGAAACCCCATAACTAAGTACTCCCACTAAACAATAACCTCCATATACAGATGTACAAAACTGGACCACAACACCATCCATTGTTCTAAAGGTACAATGAAATATCACCTGAGCATTACTTCACACTCAAAAACTCATTCACAACAAGTTAAGCGCAAACAAATTAAATATAAAGAGACATTACGGGCTAATCATCCTCAGATGATCTATCATCATTTCCACCTGATTTCATCTCACCTTCAATCAAACTTCCAGAACATTTCTAGTCACTACCTAAATCAAAACGCAATACCAACTCTCTCTCAGATGCAAAACTTGTGTTAACTAGTTTTAACTTCGGTATTAAAAATTACAAATAAAAAAGAAAAGAACCTCTTCTCTAACTCGGTGGGCTCTTTCTTCTTTTTCTATAGCGGCCTTAGCCTCCGCCGTCACAGTCAGACCCATCAAGAAGGTAAACGTGGCCGGATTATGCAATCAGAAATTAAAGCCCTAACTTTGAAAACAACATATGCACTGTTAAGAACGAAGAGAAGGGAAAAGAGGCAAAGCTCCAACAGAGATCTAAACCTAATCCCAACAATGCAATAACTGAGAAGATACACAGATCTGAATGAAATGAAAGTAAGAAAGAGATCTAGGAGTAACCAAGACTAAGATTATGGGACGAAACTTTACCTTGTGATCAAAGTTCGACGCGAGTACGGGAAAGAGGAAGAGGAAAATGCTAAAGTAACTGAAGTAAAGAAAATAACTGAACCTGGGACCGATGGCTGCGGCGGAGAATCAAAATCGTTGAGGGTCGGGGCCACTATCGGAGCTAAGAGAATCAAAATCATGAGCCGCAAGGCGGGTAGGGTGGTCGGCGTCGGCCTCCTCGCGAAAGCCACGACCTTTAGTCTTCTTAGGAGCGGAGGAGAAGGAGGATGCTCCACCGGAGATGGCGGACTTGAGCTTGGGAGGATGGGTGGTGAGAGGGGAGGCATCGATGTCGTCGTCCATCAAATCGTCATCCTCGGGCTCGAAGTCCACTGCCTCAGCGTCGACGTTGGCCATGGTGCTGTTATTCTCTAAAAATCTGGTTTCAATTTAAGGGATTTTGAGGATGTGGGTTGAGAAAACAGAGAAACGAGTGTTTTAAATATAACATTTGTTGCAAGAGGGTTTGGCGACGTTTTGTTTAACGAAAATCACGAATTTCATTTTGTAACGTTTTAATGAAAAAACGTTGCAAAAAAGTAATATTAATCTGTGACGTTTAACAAAACTTCGCAAAAACGTATGAATTTTTTGTGACGTTTTTTAAATGTCACAAAAAGCTTTTATAATTGTGACGTTTTATTAATAAAACGTCGCAGATTGTGTTATTTTTTTGTAGTGATATCTAATATGAGATTGTTCTATTTGTAGCATCCTACACAATTTTGTCTCTCTCCAAAAGAGCTTCATCTATTTTATCTTCATTTGTTCATTATTTTCACGAACCATAAGGGATTTTATACTTATATTAGCCATAGTTAATAAGATTAAGTTAAAAAGTAGGCATATATATGACGGGAATGACATTAAATTCCATACAACTTAAGATAAACGATAAATTACTCCTCAAATGAAGGAAGATCTTTTGATTTAGTTTTGCTATCTCTCACCATGAAACCCCACAAATTAATTTAGACATAAATAAAGCAGGTAACAGTCGGACAATCTACCATGAAAAGCTTCTCGTTGGAACACTAATGTTGAATTTCGTTACAAGCTTTGCATCCAGTATAAGTAAATGTATGAACAAATCCATGCATTGTCCACGTATTCCGTACAGGTCGTCATCTCTTCTATCTTTTAACGTAGGAAAATGTTGTTATCAATGACTATGCTCATCAACGACCATTGCTGATTTGTCAATTAGTCTCGTGTGACTACTCGAGAAGAAAATTAAATAACCTTATATTAATTAGAGCGGCAGAAGCGTAGCCTTCAAGAAGGCAATGTAAGATAATACATGCATAGTATGAAAACAATCTTTCCCAACGACTTTTGGGGAGTGCATGTGTATAATGACGAAGACCTTTCTCATTCCTACCATTAAAATTATAATTCTTTCTATATTCTCAATTCTAGATAGTCATACAATTAGAAAGATCCTACAAAAAGCTCACGTGAGAACAAGTATTATTGGTAAAAGCTTTGTTAGCCAACAAAAAGAAGACCTTTTCAATCCTGAAGTGGAATGTTACAAGTTGCAGCAGGAGGAGATATTTCCACTAGTAGTACAAAACCTTTCAAAAGTTAATTACCCTTATGTACATAACTTCAAGAGAAACTACACTCCAACCAACTTTAAACTATCTTAAGATTCACATTACACAATTAATCCTAACTATCACACACTCATCTATAGTAACTACTTTTATCCACATTCATCTAGTAACTCCTTTTATCCACATTCATCTAGGCTTGTAAAAGGTTGATTTTAAGCCCAAACTCGACCAGTAATATCTACCTCTAGGTTTAAATCCTTGAGACACCACCATTTTTAAATAATAATTATGTTGAAATGATAGAGTTGAGTGGTTGGGCATTAAAACTACGAATTGAGCCTTTAATAGTTGTGCTACTTCCTTAATATACCCAAAGCGTAAGAAGGAAATGTAGGAGTCTTACTTTGCCGTGATCAACTTCCCTTAAAAGGAGTCTTTGGAAGTGGACTATTCCTCGATCTTAGTAATAATTTTTGTAGTTAGGTTGCTTTAATTAATGCAGGAAAGAGAGTGGGAATCTTAGGCATGTTAAAATGAGCGATGAGCGATGAGCGGTGAGTGATCTGTGACGAGCGATGAGCGATCTGTGAGAGAGAGACGAGTTGTTCCATAATTTCTAGACCGACGGTGAGAATCGCTCCTTTCCATGGCTTCTTCTTCTTCTCCTACCATCGGAACACTTCTTACCTCGTTACATACTCTTTCTCCTACCCACAAGACCATTTCTCCCAACCCTAATCTCCAATACATAGACCCAAACATTAGTGGCCTTTCGCCGACCAAAAACCCACCTCCCAAAACTACCTCTTCTATTAATCATACCCAAAACACAGCCTCGACCAAAACCCCATTAGATGTAGGCCAAACTGATACCCAATAAAGACCTCAACAAAAAAATCTCCTAACCTCTTGTGATGAAGTTGTCAGAGAATATCAGATCGGGGTCAGTAGTGGCTGATTGTATGGAGGATTCCTCAGCAGCTAAAGCTCTGACCTACTATCCCCCGGAGGTTAAGGAGGACAAGATCTTTGTCATTCCCCCCCACCAGAGCTAGCGAAGAAAGGTGCGGCTCATCTCCGACTAGCTCTGATAGGATTCTTCATTGATAATCAACCAGCATTTCCTGTGGTCCAAGTAGCTCTGTTAAAATCTTGGTTAGAGTTTGGGCTTAAGGAAGTTTTAATTACGAGTTCAAACAACTTTTGTTTAAATTTGATTCAGAGATAGGATTGAATATGGTTTTGGAGAAGGATCCTTAACATATCCAAGGCAAACCCTTATTTTTACTTAAGTGGTGTCTGAATGTGGGGGAATAAGAAGCAGTTCGGTTTGTCCCGATGTGGACTAGGTTTCATAATATTCCTGTAGAATATTGGAACATAGAAGGGCTGGGTAGAATAGCAAGTGCTATTGGACATCCCTTGCTCATGGATAATCAGCCAGCTAAAATGTCTAGGATTGTGTATGCTAGAATGTGTGGAACTAGAATTACAAAAGAATTGGCTTACTTCATTTCAGTTGGCAACTTATAATGAAGAAGAGGAAATAAGCTTTAAGGAAGTTAAGATTGAGTATAAGTGGAAGCCTAATCTACAAACACTAAAGAAGGAATAGGCACCCACGGGAAGAATGTTTGAGACTGGATTCCAACAGGAATTGGAGAAGGGGAAGGAGACTATAACAGACAGCTTTAATCAGTAAAGAAGGGAGCAGGACTTAGACTCTGAAAGGATACTTCAGAGAAGTAAGGAAGTCAGAGATTCAGAGAATCAAATTGAGCAAAATCAGGGTAACGGATCTCAACAGATTAAGCAAATGTCTGGGATGGAAATCCAAGATGGTAAGGAAGCTAGCACTTCAGGTAGTTTTATTCAACATAGAAAGGATCAAGAGAAGCTTGCTGACCCTGAGTGAAGACCTTAAGGATCCAAACCATCCTGTGGTGAATCAAGTAGGTTCCCATTCTTTCTCTCCTACTTCTGAATTGGTTCTTTCTACTGATAATCAAAGTCCTTTTATGGGATGGACAGGGGGATTTTACTTGAGAAAAAGTAGGAAATCTAGGAGGAAGCAGAAGTAGGAGTTTCTCTTTCTGGTTTTTTTTGTGTTTTTATGGATTTAATTTTTTGGAATGTTGGGGGTATTAACAACCCCAAAAAACAATTAGCTACAAAAGCTTGCCTTAAGAGGTTGTTAGCTTCTTTTGTTTGTTTAACTAAAACTAGGATTAAGTCCCCTTCCTTATTAAATAATGTCTGTGCATCTTTGTTTCCTAGATGGCTTTCCTTTAGTAATGTGGATCATGATTCAAATGTTATGATTGTGGTCGCTTGGAACCTTGATTGTTTCAGGTGTTCTATTTTAAGCACGACGGATCAACTGATACATTTAGAGGTTACCCCGATAAATAGTACCGTTTCCTTTCTTGTGACTTGTGTCTATGGTTCCAATAATCTCAATCATAGGAAAACTTTTTGGGCTGAGCTATCAAACATTCATAGAAATGTTGGTAGCCTTCCTTTGATTATAGCTGGAGACTTTAATGTTATTTTTCCCATGAAGCAAAGTCTATAAGTACCACGGCTATGAATGGTATGAGTGATTTTAGGAAGTGTGTAGAGGACTGTGCTTTATTTGATTTAAATTCTAGTGGTCCTAGTTTCACTTGGAACACCAAGCAATGTGAAGATCTTTATATTGCTAGGAAGTTAGATAGAGCCCTTATTAATTAGACTTGGAGCCCTAGGTTTCCACATTCTTTTTGTATGTTCCTTAACCCAAACTTCTCTGACCATTCTACAGTTGTAGTTAAGGCTCTAGTACACCTGCATAAAAGATTCTCTCCTTTCAGGTGTTCAAATTTCCTAGCTTCTCAACCTAATTTCTGTCAGACAGTATAAGATTCTTGGTCCTTCCAGGTTCAGGGCACTCCTATGTTCTGTGTAGTTTCCAAACTCAAGTGGGTTAAAAAGCTCTCAAACTTCTTAATTCTGGTCAGATAGGAGATGTGAATAATAGAATAGACAAGTGTCAAGTTGCCCTTAATAATATTTGAAGTAAATCACACGTTAATACAGAGTTAATATTTGGTATGCAAATGCACAAGAAGGGGGGGTTGAATTGTGTATTCTTTTTGACAATCCCCTTTTTCAAAACTTCTTGAAAACTTGCTTTACTTCAAAACTATCGAAAATTAGTATTATGAAAAATTGTAGTATATTTTCTAAGTGCTTTGTTTGAAATAGTAAGAGTAATAGTTAAGGCTTGAGAGATAGCTGACACGCAGATTTATAGGCTACGTCCAGTCCTCAGAGATCCTTATGAGATTTCACTACACTTTGCAAAGATATAAGTATTCTTTTCTCCGAGCCTCTTCAGGTCTCTTACAACAAGTATTCTTTTCACACTTAGCCTCTTCAGGCTATCTGCTTTTCTTCTTTCTACTGAAAGAGTTTTCGAGCTTTTGTTACAAATAATGATTGCTCTACTTTTCGCTCAGTAAGATTTCTAGCTTTTTCTCTCGAAAATCTCTAACTTCTCAATAATCGCTACGCTTCTGTAGTCTTCGACTCCGACCTTTATATAGTCTTCATCTTCAACTGCTTCTTGATAACTAGTTCTTTCTTCTTATTTCTTGATCTTTAAAGAATCAGTTATTTAGTTGAGTTCTGTAACTAACTCAAGCTGACTAGTCATCTGACGTAGTAATGGTTCTTTCATCTCATATTCTCCCGTCTGATTTTTTTTACTTGCGCTTCCATCTCACTTTTGGTTTGCGCCTTCTGTCTCACTTTTGTTTTGCGCATTTTTCGTCTGACTTCTGTTTTGCGCTTCTTCTGTCTCACTTTGTTTTTGCTCCTTCCGTCTGACTTCTATGTGCGCCTTCCGTCTCACTTTTGTTTTGCACCTTATGTCTGACTTCTGTTTATGTCTTCCGTCTCACTTTTGTTTTGCGCCTTCCGTCTGACTTCTGGTTGCGCGTCTTCCATCTGATATTCATTTGCTTCCATCTTACTTTCTTATTTCATTCCTTTTGTCTCATATTCATTTGCTTCCGTCTTACTTTCTTCTTATTACTTGGTCTTCATCAAAATTATTGAACGTAAAGTCATTTTGACTTAACAATATCCACGATCAAAGGAGGCTGATTCCAAATTCTCCTCAAATGGTTTCCATGGAATCTGAAACCATTAATGATTTAATTAGAGCCCTAGAAGACCAGGAATCCTTCTTTAAGTAGGCATCTTATATTAAATGGCTTAGAGAAGGGGATAGGAACACTAAATTCCTTCACAAATCCATCCTAGCTAACCGAAACAGAAACAACATACACTCTTTGTGGTAGTGGGGAATGGTAATAGGATTGTTGGTCTTGAAGAGATTCAAGATCAATTCCTTGGATACTTTTAAGGTTCTGGACCTTCTCCCTTCCCAAGAGTTTGTGAAAAATCTTTTTCCTCATTCCTTGCCTGAAAATATCTTAGAATCTCTGTGAAAAATCTTTTTCCTCATTCCTTGCCTAAAAATATCTTAGAATCTCTCACTACTAAAGTCTCACCACAAGAGATTAGAGAGGTTTTCAATTATTTCAATCCAAATAAAGCTCTTAGGCCAGATGGGTTTAATGGTTTTTTTCTTTTTACATACTTGGCATATTATAGGAGGGGAAGTTATTAGAGCTATTCAAGATGTTTTTTATAATGGGAAACTTCTTAAAGAGTTAAATTAGACTTTTATCACTCTTGTCCCTAAGAAAGACCATCTTTCTATAGTGGTAGATTATAGGCCTATTTCTTATTGCAACATGATTTATAAGGTGGTTGCAAAAATCATAGCAAATAGGTTTAGAGAGACTCTTCCCCACATTGTTAGTCCTAACCAAAGTGCTTTCATTAAGAACCGTCAAATAGGGGATAACATCTTGTTAGCATAAGAGATTTTCAAGAATTACCATCTTTCAAATAACCACAAGAGATGTGCTTTTAAAGTGGATCTTCAAAAAGCCTATGACTAAATCCAATGGGATTTTCTCCTTAATATACTAGTAGCTATAGTCTTTTCCCAAAAGTTCACATAATGGATCAAAGAGTGTATAACTTCTCCCTCCTGTGCTATTTTGATCAATGGTTCTCCCTCTAAATTTTTTAGGGGGAAGTCAAGCCTAAGACAAGGAGACCCCTATCCCCATTTCTTTTCATTATTTATGTGGAAGCTCTTTCGAGGAGTTTGAATAGATAAGAATCCTTCCTTCCAATACCACTGGCGATGGAAAACCCTCAAATTTACCCATCTCTTGTTTGCTGATGACCTTCTTCTGTTTTGCCATGTTGATATAAATTCTATCCAAACTTTGTTGAATTGCTTGGGTAACTTTTCTAACCTATATGGTATAGACATGAATCCTTCTAAGAGTCAATTTTTCTTATCCCCTGATATGAATCCTTTGACCTATCAAATAGAAGCTATTTTGGGACTCAAGAAAGGTACTCTCCCCATTCAGTATTTGGGGGTATCTCTCTTAACAGGAAGGTTTTTTAGGAGGGACTATTTAAGCTTATTGGAGAAAATTGATGGAAGGAATTAAGGAAATAGAGTTTAAACTTAGGAATTTTTTGTGGGCTGGGAAGGTCACAACTAAATCTTATGCTAAAGTCAAATGAACTGATCTTTGTAGGCCAAAAAGGGAGGGAGAATTATGTATCAAACATTTGTCCATTTGGAATAATACATTGTTAGGGAACAGAATTTGGTTTCTGTTTAATGACAGTAAAGTAATGTGGGTTAGGTGGGTGCATACAATAATTCTGAGAAGGAAAATTTTCTGAAATGCTATACCTACTTATAACAACTCATGGAGTTGGAGAAAGATCTTATTTTTGAGGGATAAAATAGGAAACCAATTTTGATTCAGGATAGCGAATGAGAGTAATGCTTTATTATGGCAAGATCCTTGGCATCCTCGAGAGATCTTGAAGAATTTTTCTACACCAAGAGTGATTATTAGGTCAGAGCTTCCTATGACAGCTAGAGTTTCTGAAGTGATCGGAAATAATGTGTAGTGCTGGCAAGAGGCAAATGTTAAGATCATTAATAACTTAGAGCCTCTACAGTACCTACCTAATGGATCTAAACCTGATTGTTTGGAGTGGTTGGCTAGCTTAATGAACAACTATACCAATCTTTACCATACAATTTCTTGAGACCCCCGACCTAGAATATTACTTGGCATAATCTGGTATGGTGTAAAAGCAATGACCTTAGATGTACTTTCATATTATGGTTGACTTTTCTCAAAAAGTTGCAAACTCGGGATAAACTCCTTTACCTCCACACACCAAATCATTGTTCCCTGTGTTTTTTAGATAATGAGACTATAGAACATTTGTTATTTGAATGTTAATGCTCAAAATTAGTGTGGGTAAATTGCCTCAACCACTTTCAAATACATCTTCCCAATCTGATTAACCTACACTCCATTCCCACTTGGTTTAACCAAACTTTCAATAACTGTAACTGTGACATCAACATCTTCATCACTCTCCTTTCTGTCACTGTTTACAACCTGCAGTGTGAAAGGAATGCTAGAACTTTCAAAGATGAAGCCTTAGATGTGGGGTGCCTAAACACGAGAGTGATCTTCAAAATTATTGAACATCTCTCTTAACCCCTAATGGTTCTTCTATTACACATACTTATTGGATATAGGTAATCTCCTAGGAAACACAGTAACTTCATTCTGTTTGAACTTACGACCTAAAATGTTGGCGTTATCTAAAACGTAAATTATGTCATCATCTGTTTGAGGAGTAAATGACGGGGTTATGTTATCATGCGTTCGAGGAGTAAATGATAGCCAATTTTCCTATTAGATGGTAGGAACTCCAGATAATCGGTTGTATCAAGCTTCAATTCTACTTAATAATGGGGAAAAAATATGTATTTAGTGTATTACTAATTGCATAATTAATGACGACCAACATAATCGTCAACATAATTGGTGCTCAATTATGTCTAAGATGATACCCAATCAAAATAAAATTTTAGTAGCATGCTTCCACATATATATATATATATAAATATATATTATATGTATGTATATATATATATATGTATGTATAAATTTAAAAAGAAGAAATTACGAGAATACTGATATTTTCTTTCCTCTTGCTTGAAGAGTTTTGAGGGAGTTTGAAGAGAAATCGGACTAGATCTAATTGTGTCCATATATAACTAGGACATTATCTATCAACCAAAAACTTTAAGTGTAACACCCAAATACCCCCTGGGAGGATTTGTGGATGCCACCCAATACAGTACAATCCAATCACACACAACATTTCAAACAGTGCTTACAATACATCACATCATACAGTCAGAAACAGACATT
>JAOQMR010000007.1:12076513-12094194 GCA_027563865.1 Erythroxylum pelleterianum
AAGCTGCAATTCCGGTATGATCTCTGCTCATATTTGCAAAGATATTTGAATATACTACCAATCTTTACGTATTTATTCCTTGTAACCTACATCTCTATTATCATGTCATATATGCATGTGGGCCTACTAGAAACAACCTCTCTACAATGTAGGAGTAAGGCTGCGTACTATCAGGCCTCCCCAGACCCTGCTTCAGTGTGGGAATTCGGGGTATGATGATGATGATGATAATGATCCACAGTTCCCGTACTCTTATCAACTCCATCACTCTTCTCAACTCCAGCGCTCTTCACTGCAGATTTCCCATCACCATCGGATGCATATTTTTGGCTCGAACTTCCAACCTCTCTGTGTTTCCCTGAACTTTGCGTTTATGAAGAAACTCCCTTGGTAACTTCATAATTCCCACAATCTTCTCAGCTCCAGCTCTTTTCATTGTAGAGTTTCGATTAAGGGCAAGCTCGCCCTCCTCCTTCTCCATGTCTCCAAGTACAAGAGCATCTGGGTTTGCTTGGATCATCTCTGGCTCCTCCTAAGAACTTTCCAAGACTGGAAAGTTGCTGGGGTAAGTTAAGTAATTTGGGTAGAGAGTGGTCAAAGGTTAGTTTGCGTAGAGAGAAATAGAAATTTATTAAATAGAATACGATGTTGTCTCTGTGCTATAAACAAATTAAAGCAACCATAAACGCAATAAATGATTAGAGCTCTCTCACATAAATAAAGGAGAACACTTCACTGGAACATACTAAGGGCATCTCCCGCATGATTAAGAGTTGATTTCTAGCTTGAGATTAGGGTTGTTTGAAAATGTTTGAAAATTGGTACGTCACAGATAGTGATCAATGTTTGGAGAAATTGCTAATTAAGATTTATTGAAAATTTTTACTCCGAATCTTAATTGAGAATTTTACTTAATCAAGGTATAATTAAGTTAATTAGGATACTTATAGTTTATTATAATTAAAATAGGTTAAATAGGTTTTATTAGAAAGTAAAATTAATTTAATTTAATTTAAATATAATAAGTACATTTTATTGTGTCAAATGACATTTATGTGATAGAGTAAGACCCACGTATTAATTAAAAAATATCAAATTCGTATAATATAAGAAATAAAGATTGATTTTTTATTCACTCAAGATTTATATTTTTGATTTTTTAATATTAATATTTATTTTAATATAAATACAAATTTTGTAGCTTTTGCCTGCAATATTACAGAATGTTGAGATTAACTATTAAAATTTTAGGAACCATATTCTGCCAATTATCTGAAAGGTTAACAACTAAGACTTTACCAAACGTATCCTACAAGTAGACCGTTATCCACCATAGATTAGTAGCGACACTTGGTAGTAGACCCTCCTGATTCAGAGGACAACTGTTTTCCACAAAGATTCTGCTGCCTTTGGCGTCCAACTTGCAATGAAGGTACCTGAAACTCTTTACTGATGTAGTTATCCCACTCTTTTTCCCTCTTTATTATTCAAATTGGCATTATGTACTCTGTTACTATGGTGGTGGTGTGTTTTTTTTTTAAATTTATAAAGAAGGGATCGGGAAGTGAGTTCATTTTTGTCTGATGGTTTACAAGAGATGGGTTTTTGCGATTCTCATGTTTGATATATACGTAGTTTGCTCGTTTATTTGTTTACATGATAATTAGCGAGGCTGGACTTGTTAATAATGAACATTTGTGAATCAGTAGTATCTTCTTTTGTTGAACTCTTTTAATTTAGGCAACTGTATTGGTGATGTTGAAGGATTTTTTTGGCTGATATGAATTTCTTTTCCACGATTCATAATGGGCACTCCCTGCAAGGTGGATTCATGGATTATTGACTGTAAAAATTGTTTGTCGCAATTTATAGCTTTGAGGTTGGCGATGCTGCTCGCTAAGTCCTCTTCTCTAAATTCAAACTCGTATTAGGTCGATGCCTTCTGTCTGGAAAATATTTTGGATTCTATATAAAGAATTTCCTTTTGGCACAAATGACATAGTCGAAGAGCTTCCAGACCAATTTCAAGATTTTCATTTGATTCTCCATTCCCATAGTTCGATAAGCTTTTACAACTGGAGTCTGAACTAATACTTTTTAGCAGCTCTTTCAACAAGATCTAACTTTTCATATTACAATTTTTACTGTTATTGAATTTTGGTTTAGTTGCCTCATAGCTTGAGCTGTCTATAAATTGATTCTAGCTTTCTGGATTATAATGCGGATACGTACGTCAGTGAAACTGTCAAAATCTCTACAGTTTACTCTGCATAACTACGTCAAAGGAACACATTTAACTAGTGTCAGTGGAACCTATAAAGTTATTCTCATATCTTCACTTTCCTCCACTGTGAATCAGTTGAATTTGTGTTGAGCTCTTTCTGAGGGTTTATGCTTTCTTGTTATTGATTATCTCGTTTTTCTTCTTACTTTTTGGTGAATGTCCTTGCCCAATCTTGCCACAAAGTACATGTCATTCAGATGCCTCGAAAAAGGTCATTGTACAAAAGAATTGATATGCCGAGTTTAGTTATGTAGGCAGGCATGTATTCAATTTTTCAACATGAGTTGATGCTTGAACTTTAAACTCTTCTCTGAGGTTCAAGCCAAATGCCCATTGGAGAAATGGGGAAAGAGAGAGGAGCTTTGGTGTCTCTTTTAGCTTCTATGTTGAATTTCTTTTCAAAATGAATAACTACCTAACATCCTATTTTATTCATTAGTAGCAATTATGGAAGACATTGGAACAATGGGAGGCGACAAACTTATTCTAAGAGGATTGAAGTTCCATGGTTTCCACGGAGTGAAGCCAGAAGAACGAACCCTGGGTCAGAAGTTTGTGATAGACGTAGATGCATGGATGGATCTCAGTGTAGCTGGTAAATCCGACTGCCTGAAAGATACTATTAGCTATACTGAAATTTACCGGTGAGTTACAGCTTAGTGCTTCCTTTATTAATGTCAGATTACTTGGTATTTCCTGTATCAATGCCAGATAATTTAATTCCTTGTTTATTTTGTTACAAGTTTCCAATTTTAGTGTTGCTTTTCATTCTCCAAAATTCTCAAAATCAGCTTCTCTCCTAAGCAATCTCCATTACGTTTTGGCTTATAATCATCATCGTGAATTCATAATACATATTTTGATCTGTAAAATGATCTAGTATCTATTATGTCCCTATTTTCTTATTCAGAGGGAGGACTCCAAATCCCGTTTCTTACACCAATCTAGGAACCTAAAGATCCAATCAATTACTGAAACATTGCATGACTCACTGTAGGATATCTGTGCAGTATACACACTCCTGTACATCATAAAATCGTAATTGGCCTTCGAGTATAATTGGACTCCTGATATCCAGAATTTAGTTCTGCCGTTTATACATTAAAATCTACCTGAGTCATAATTGTTCACTTATATGTGCTAAGTTGAATTTGCATGATCAAGATTGTTTAGTAAATCATGTTGTGCTGTTTAGCAAAAGGACCTTCATTTAAGATGGCATTTGGTTGACTGCTCATTTCGTTTTTCAGCATAGTCAAAGGAGTTGTTGAAGGAACTCCGCATAACCTTCTTGAATCAGTGGCCGAGCTAATTGCTTCGACAACTTTGACCAAGTACCCCCCAATCTCTGCCATTCGTGTGAAAGTTGGGAAGCCTCATGTTGCTGTTCAAGGGGCCCTGGATTACTTGGGTGTTGAAATTCTCAGATGCAGAACTGCACCACCTAAGTGAACTTCATTCACAAATAGACATTTCAGGCGCTCTTGGTTTTTGTTGCAATTTGGAACTTGATTGTTTCTGTGTTTGAGATTGATTACCAAAATGTTTGTATGTTATTGTAGCCATTCCTTCGTTTCTTTTTTCTCGGTGTTTCATGATCTGGTCGTGGAAGTAATTCGTACTTGATACATCAGAAGGGAAATAATGTCAGTAAAAAGCATAATAAATAAAGGAGTATTTTCAAATACCATGCTCTATTATTTCAGAGAAAAGAAAAATGACAAGATTCCTACGAAGTTTGGTATAGAAAAGAGTCTACAAGTAGAAAGAAATGGAATGAAGTTGTCACGATGGGTCGTGCAGAACTTTCTATTACAAATTCCAAATATTTAAGGATGGCTGACTCATTCAGTCGTATCACTTTGTTCATGAATGGTAGGCTCACTCCCAGCCTCTTCGTCAGGTGCCGATTCCCTTAGTACCACTGTTAATCCACACTCTGCCAAGACTTTAATTCCATGTCTACCTGTAGAATGACATGACACCCTTTTCGTATAGAATCCTTTCCCAGCCAATGCCTCAGCTTCATGGCAGGTAGAACCTCAAGATAAGTGGAGTTAAAATTAAAGCATCAATAATGCAAATTCGCCCAAGTTACTAACCAACAAGGAAACTTTCTGGACCTAGTCCATGATTGTTAGTTGTCTTTCCTCGTGCTAAATGAATAACCTGTAAAGATAAGATTTAAGTTTCTGAATGCTTATTTCCGGATAAGCATTGACAGGTTGATATTTAGACATGAATGGCTGGGGCTTTCTGCAAGGAGACATTAACATGCATCACAAACTTGAGAAGATTTTGAAACGAAAACCTAGTATAAGAGTTACGAGCTGTTAATAAATGCAGGTAAAGTTTCTTGAATAATGGGCTAATCATGTCTTAATATATGTTAATCGTTTCTATTTTTACTCCAGAAGGCTACTTTGAAAATCTGAGTTACCATTGTCATTGAATCTGTGAAAGCTTGTAGCCTGTCTTCCAAAAGAACCTAAGGAATCGCTTTGAATATAGGGGTGGGTGGGTCAATTAAAGGAGTTCTATTTTGAAATGAATAAATTAAAATCGCCTCCTACTTGAAAAGTATCAACAAGCTATAGAATGAATATGCAATCTGACAACGCGTTCTTGGAAGCTCGCTTTACTACTGTTGCTTGCAACTGCAATAATGCATCTTCCACAATCCACACGCATGTCACAAACTAATGCAACGACCAAGTTGATCTTATTGTGACGTGACTGAGTTTAACAAACTAAAGCCAATCAAGCAGTTTCCATACACTAACAACTGTTTTACCAAAAGCCGAAACAAAGTAAGTCCAGGAATATGATAGTAAGTCCGAAAAACAAAAAAACTTGAATTACTTCCAGCACTTTGAATCCACGATTTGAAGGCTCAAAGGAGCAGAATCAGAGTAAGGTGACAATGTTGAGAAATCGGATTGGAATATGATACAGGCAACAATGGAATAATTATAAATTTCTTTCGTAAACTTTGATTTTTCAAAAACCAAGATCTCTTTAATCTATAAAATGATTAACACAAATCATAATAAAACGGAATTTTAATTCATACCTTATTTCGAAGCTTGATCTTTATCTTGTCGTATCCCGTAAATCGTTTTTGAAACCGATTCGTCTCAACTACCGTAGCTACACATGTCCGACCTCTAGCAGTATCCATAGAATGAGTTGAGGGAACTCTATAACTCTTCTAGAGAGAGTTAAGCAAGAAGTGCTAGCTCCATAGAGCTTAAACTTATATATAATAGGTTCTGGACATTTTGGTAATTTAATTGAAATTAAAATCTAATTTCAATTAAACTTTAATTAGAATTAAAAATAATTCTAATTAAATACTAATTATACCTAAATAAGATTCAATATCTCATATTTATCCTTATTTATTAAATATCTCATATTTAATAATAAAGTTTCTCAAACTTTATAATAAAATCTAACTTGATTAAAATAATTATGCTCTCTTTAACCTATTCTATATGTGAATCCATTAGGTTCCTAAATATATTGGAAGTGATTATAAGTTATAATTCTAATTCATAACTAGAATTAGATAAACTAAAATTCCTTTTAATTTATCTTTAATTCTTTAATTAAACAATTTATAATCATATATCAAGATTGGCATCTAGCAACGCGTCATGACCACCCAAATATTTAGGAATGTCAAAGTGGTTTTGACTAACCTTTTCGTATATTATTTTTCCATATAATTCAATCATTTCATCATACAATGTTCTGATTAGACATAGAGTATGAAATTAATGTCTACTCTATTTTTAGTCTAATCACAGTAGTTTTCTGCTATTAATTATCAATTCAATTAATGACATTTGTAAATTATTACAAAATGTCATTCCACCTCGACCAAGGATTTCCTGAATTAATACTAATTGAAAATAATGGATCATCCTTCCTAATTACTTTACGGTGATGAATCCTATATAGATCACACAACTATCTGCATATAGTTCATGCTACATCCAATGATTATCGTTTGATCGACCTATGATTAAATACGTCATAAATAGTATTAAAACATAACGATCCCTATACAAGATAATTTTGGTGACCTCAAGTCAAAGGATCACTTATGTAATCATCACAATGAGAATTCCATAGATATATAAGTAATGTCCAAATAGATTTCTCATGTTGGGTCTCTTTATTCAGTGAACTTGTTGTCTAGCAAGCACCCACATGTTTGTTTGAGTATTTATATACTTTAGCCTATGAGATCGATTACTTCCTTTCATAAAGAAAAATATAACATTTGCTAGCCTTTTTTGTGTTCTATTAATGTCTAATCTTAAGAGAACAATAACTAGGAATAATTTGAGGATAATACATAAATGTAATATGAATATTATTATAATTTCATTTTCAATGTACAATTATACCATGAAATTTATCATATACATCTAAACATGTACAAGATAAGGAATACCTTTAAATAATTGCCATTAAACTATAACTAAAGCGATTGGCTGTAGGGAATAAACCAATAATCTCTCACTTGAACTAAGCCAATCGTTTAAGTATCTCACACCATATCACCATATGACAATTATTCTACTACTATGATAGTGGCTTAATGAGAGAATTCTACATGATTCTTTATAGTGAGCACTTGCTTCATTCTTACAACTTACATCTTAATTATCATCATAATTAAGAAAATTTGCCTAAACATATCATTGGATGTTTGATAAGACCTCAGCTCCTTTTACATGCCCAATGACTCTAATGTTTCACAGTATATTATTGTGTTGAACAATACAATGAATTATATCAAGTTCATTAAAGAACTTGTTGATCCAAATAATCATTTCCACTAAATGAAAAATGCATTACGACTTAATTAGCAACCATCGCTACATTGGAACCTCTCCAATCTTGAATGATACTGTTCTAAGTAAATAAACCTTAATTAGGATTTACTTCTAAAGTTATATCCTTATCATGCTGAACTCAAATTTCAACTCATATATAGAATAATAGATATTTTTAATCCTTCACAAGTATCAGATATCTCAATTACTAAACATCTTTAGTACATTATCTATGTACTTGGAGTTAGAATAGGTGAACAACATCTAATCTATTTCTATAGATCTAAATCCCAGAATTAAGTTGTTACCTTTTCCTATCCAATAAGAGTTGTTCTTGGGCAATTATGTTTTCAACAATTGAAAGTTAGAATTGTTGTTCTCTATGAGCAATATGACTCCACATACTCCCACTAAAGAAGATAACTAGATTCCCACTAACCTTCTTGTAGACATGATAAATTCACAATTATCTCTAAAATAAACTCTTTGAATTCATCTGAAAGTGAATCTTTCAATGTCTTGTAGCCTTTCAACTATACGTCAAATGTATCAATAAAGACACTAGTTCTAATTAGATGTATTGTCATGAGATTTAAACTTTTCAAATTTCATCTTACTCTCATTACTTAAGAACCATTCTCTTATAAGTATACATTGAAACATTATTTAACTCAAAATTTCAATACATTTTGTCATCTATATGATTTTGACATGTCTCTAAAACTTTGTTACCGAATCCACAATAGGGATTATAGCAAAATAAAATAATGGACATACAATTTGCTATCTTACTGTTGAGAACACTTGTCAAACACATCCTATGTCCAAGAAATTGGGTTGACTAACTTAGTATCAACTATACTAAGCAAGGTAAATCTCACTCAGAACAAAATATAAATGTAAGAAAAACAAGTAATTAATTATATGCCATAACTACTAAATAAGATTAGGACTTTAATCATGCATTTGGTTACTCCCACTATTTTATTCAAAATAATAACCCTCACTACTATTCGGAAAGATTACTCTAATCTTTCTAGTGGACTAGGATCCCATTCAAATATAGTTGATCTTGAGTTTGCTCAACAAACCAACTAGACTTAAATTAAATAGATAACAACTTTATCAATCACATCTAATGTGACTCCTAGATCCATTAAGTGATAACTCTTGCCAAAACATTTCATATGTTGTTATTCCTAACCCTGCCTCTAATTTATATGATCTTGAGTTTGCTCATCCAAATCACACAAATTTAGTTAAGTAAAACTCATTGTCATAAGACTAAAGTGGCCTTGAGTTTGCTCAACAAGCCTAAAATAAATAAAACTCTGGTTTATTCTTATAATAATGAAAGGCAACAATCACGTTCTCAATGTATACTTAATATTTTAACGAGGGATTTTAACTCATTCATCTCATCAAACACAAAATTGCATGTAAAATATCACACACATAAAACATAATTTAATATACATCCAATATATATATATATATCATAAATATAAATAAAGTACGCATCTTATGCACACATAATCATATTATATGTATAAAACATCAAGCTTTGTTTGATTCTAGTTATTGATCTTCATAATCTAATAATATTTCCAACTCTTTGGAAAAATTAAATCAAATTAAACTCATTGATTCCTAAATAATCTAAATTCCTATTCCAAATAAAAATATTGATTCGATTTGAAAACAATTTTCAAATCCAATTGGAAACCATTTCCAATTTATCTTGACTCCTTTAAAATATTTAATTGAAAACAATTTTCAATAAATTATTCTGCTTACTTATTATAATTTACAAAAAACTCCTTTTTAAAAATTATATAAGTAACACTTTCTAATCAAATTAGAAAACTATTTCTAATCTCAATAGAAATTATTTTCCTTAATTAGAAAACTATATTATAATATTAAAAGGAAACTACTTTCAAAATCAAATTAAAAAATTTTAAAAATAATTAAGAAAGTCATTTATATTATTTATTTAGAAATTGATTTCTTAATTAATGAGAAAATATTTCTTTATAATTTAGAAAACTATTTTCAAAAATTAAAGAAACCACATTTTCTTAATCAATAAATGAAAATGCTTTTCAAATCTTAATCAAGAAAAATATCACTTCTAATAAATCAAGAAGCTTATTATTTATAAATAAACAATTTCTATAGAAATATAATAATAATTCTCTAACAAATAAATCATGTATTGAATTACTTCCAGTACTTTGAATCCATTATTTGAAGGATCAAAGAAGCAAAAATAGAGTAAGGTGATAATGTTGGGAAATCAGAGTAGGATTCGATCCCAGTCGCAACGAAATAATTATTAAACTTTTGCGTAAACTTTGATTTCCTGAAAACCACGATCTCTTTAAACTATAAAATGATTATCACAAATCATAAAAAGCAGAAGCTTAATTTGTACCTTATTTTGAAGTTTGATCTTTATCTTGTTTTATCCCTCAAACCGTTTCTGAAATTAATTTACAGAATGAGTTGAGAGAACTTTGTAACTCTTACAGAAAGGTTTAAGTAAGAAGTGCTAGGTCCATATTGCTTAAGCCTATTTATAATAGGTTCTCAACGTTTTGGTAATTTAATTGAAATTAAATTCTAATTTCAATTAAACTTTAATTAGGATTAAAAATAATTCTAATTAAATACCAATTATGCCTAAATAAGATTCAATATCTCATATTGATCCTTATTTATTACATATCTCATATGTAATTAAAGTTTCTCAAACTTACAATCAAATCTAACTTAATTAAAATAACATTGCTATCTTAAACCCATTATATATGTGAGACTCTTTAGGTTCCTAAATATGTTGATAATGGTTATAAATTATAATTCTAATTTATAACTAGAATTAGATAAATTAAAACTTCTTTTAATGTATCTTTAATTATCAATTAAACAATTTATAATATAGATCAGGATTGGCGTCTTACAATGCGTCATGACCACCCAAATATTTAGGAATATAAAAGTTTTTTTGACTAACCTTTCCATGCATAATTTTTCTGTATAATTCAATCTTTTCATCATATAATGTTCCGATTAGAAAAATAGCATGAAATTAATTTCTACTCTATTTTTAGTCCAATCATATTAGTTCTACGCTATTAACTATCGATTCAATTAATGAAATTTGTAAAATATTTACAAAATGTCATTCCACCTCGACCAAGGATTTCCTGAATCAATACTAGTAGAGAACAAAGAAACAATCTCCCTAATTACTTTAGGGTGTTGAATCTTATCTTAATCACATAACTATCTCCATATAGTTCATGTTACATCCAATGACTACCATTTGACCAACCTATGATTAAATAGGTCGTAAATAGTATCAAAAAAATAACAATCCTTATGCAAGATAACTTTGGTGACCTCAAGTCAAAGGATCACTTGTGCAATCATCACAATGAGAATTCTATAGACATACAAGTAATGTTCCAAATGAATTTCTCATGTTGGGTCTGTTCAGTGAACTTATTCTCTAGCAAGCACCCATATATTTGTTTAAATATCTCTATACTTTAGCTTATGAGATCGACTACTTCCTTTATAAGGAAAACATAACTTGTGCTAGTCTTTTTTACGTTATATTAATGTCCAAAATTAATGGAACAATGACTAGGAACAATTTATGGATAATACATAAATGCAATATGAATATCATAATTATAATTTCATTTGCAATGTAAAATTATCACAAGGACTTTATCATATACATCTAATATGTACAACATAAATAATGCCTTTAAATAATTGTCATTAAAGTACAACCAAAGCGATTGGTTGTAGGACATAAACTAATATTTAAATCATAGTGTCTTTGAACCTGAAATCGGAGGCCGTGAAGCTTATGGAGACATGGAATTGTAGATGAAATTCATAAATGAATGCCTCTATATTCCCTGCAGCCTTGGTCTCTCCATCATTTTGGTCAACTCCGAGAGCTTTCCTAACCAGGAGGCTGACATTAAGAGTGACGCCTAGAGAGTTTTAGGCGGTTGAGTTTTAAGTATGAAAAACAATGGTCATGCCCCAAAATTGTGTTCTCATAGGTTTTTTGGACTTTTTTGTGACAATAATTATAAGAAAACTGTAATATGATTTGTTTGTTCATGATGCTTGATGAAAACCCTGAGTTTGATGAAAGATATTTCTCCTAGATATGAACATTATAGAATAGATTAGGTAATAATGGACATGGTTTTAATGCAGGCTAGTCTCCATTATTATTATTTTTAATCAAATCAAAAGATATCTGCCAAAGAAGTAATGATGGTACTTGAAGAAATGATGGTTGGAGTTCTGGATGTTTACATAATGGGGAAATATTTTCCAAAAACATTTGATGCTCTTTAGTTTTGATCTTTCTCTAATTCAATCGATTTGGTTTAGTAAACGATAACAAGTTTGAGGTCCTCTTTTGAGAGTTGTTGTGCAGTGCGTTGCAGTTTGTAGAGGATGAAGCTTCATTTACCGTTATTTCGAAAGGGGACAAGATATGATGGCTATCCGGAGGTTGATGTTAGAATTTCTTAAAATAAAGACTCAAGCTTCCTACTATTCTTGAGGATGATGAAGTTGGTACTGTGATTTAGGCTTTTTTTATAGTCTTAATAATCATTAAACAAATCATATGAAAAATGTTTATGATAAGCTCTTTACTGAGGTGGTTTTGGAATTTTTTAAATCTACCAAAATTCTTCAGGTCATCAATCATTATTATAGATGCTTGGTTCCCAAAACACAAAACCCTTGTCACATGAGAGACTTCTACCCTATTTCTTGCTGCTCTACTATCTATAAGGTGATATAAAAGCTTTTTGCTGAGCGACTCAAGCCTATCCTCTCGGTAACTGTCAATTCTACACAATGTGCATTTATTACTGAGTGGAATCTTGGCTATAACATTCTACTTCTACAAGAGTTACTGAAGGATTATCCTTCTGGTAAGAAATTGAACAGTTGCTTGATTAAGATTGACTCTTTCAAAGCCTTTGATACAATTAGTTGGAGCTTTATAAGGCTTTGTCTTAAAGCATTGCATCTTTCGCCTAAATTTGTTCATTGGATCATGACCTGCATTACTACCTCTTCATTGAGTATTCTTATGAATGGTACCCCCACCTTCCCTTTCAAACCTGCAAAGGGGATCAGGCAAGGTGATCCTTTATCGTCGTACTTGTTTACACTTGTAATGGAGAGACTTTCTAGACTCTTAAACAAGATAGTTCCTCTTAATGGTGGATTTCAATATCGCCATAGATGTAAGGAATTTAACATTACAAATCTATTATATGTTGATGACTTCATACTTTTATATGGGGTTGATTATGCTTCCGTCCAAATCATGATGCATGTGCATGATGTATTTGTGAAATGGTCTAAACTACATCATAACTCAGAGAAGAGTTACTTCTATACTTTAGATGATGTGAGAAACTATGCAGACGTTAGAAGAATCACTGGACTCCATCATTGTCCTATTCCTTTTCATTATCTGGGAGTCCCAATTATGGCTTTAAAACTTGATGGCATGGTAGAACAGATTCCTTTCTTATGTAGCTTGACTTACACTCCTTATTTTAGTGCTTACAATTCTCCATCTCCATTGGTTTCTTATGTTGCTTTGCCTTCGAAAGCAATAAAAGAGGTAGACCAAATTATGAAATCCTTTCTCTAGTTAGGACAAGTAGGGAACTTGAGCAATGCTCGCATCAAATGGTGTGAAGTTATGACACTAAAAAAGCATGGTGGTCTAGGAATTATCTTAATATCCAAATGCAACAAGTTTTGATGTGCAAAAGGTTGTGGAGATTATACACGGATCAGAATGTATTTTAGTCCCATTTTTCTAGCAATCAACACATGACTTTCAACATGGTAACTTTTTTAAGATAATGTAAAAGTCAAGTAAGACCATTTGAGATTACAAATGAAAGTTTAATCTTGAAGCCTACACTTCCATTGTAGTTGTTGCTTTTGAGAAATATTAAACAAATATCAACCATTATAAAAAAATCTCTCCCAAAAGGTTCTTTAAAACATGAGCAATATAGTGAGCACTTAGAATATTATGCATTGCACAACAAGGAGAAATAACACACAAATTTTCTGGGGAAATAAAATTGTTAAACATCCAAAGAAAAAGAGTAATCTTTTAGGAAGAATAGAAATAAAGGTACCTATACTAACACATCCATTAATCAAAATTTGAACTTTATTAAGGATTAAAACCTAGTCAACTTACCTCAACCAATGTCACTAGAAAAGTGATATGTAGAAATTTATAACAGTTTTCAATAAAATCATGACCATCACATCAAAAGTTATAGGAACCTTAAGCGAACCATCAATGAACTCTTTTAAGGGGGACACTTAGAATAATTTCTTAGAAAATACAAAGCTATTCATAAGGACAAAACTAAGAAATGACGTAGATCAAGGATCCTAAACTAAACAAGAGGATAAGGAAGACTATATAAGTCATTAACATGATTGTTAATAGAGATAGTAGTTATAATAGACCTCAATTGAAGATTTCTGCTTAAAATAATCGAGTACACATCATAAGAGACTAAAATAAAAATGGTGAATAAGAAGGTAGATCATATTTAAAAAAGAGAAAAAAGCCCCAAGATTATAGATGGCATAATTAGGGTAAAAGATGTAGAATAAATCCTAAAAGTTTAAGTTGGAGACGAGAACCATAATAAGTTACTAAAAATCGGAGCTAATATGGATGAAGATCAAATACCAAAATGACATAATTTTTAAAAGAACAATAAGAAATTTATGTTGCATGTTTAACTTTAGACATGATAGGAATTGAGCCACATATAATAACTTATAGGGTGAACATGAGACCTAATGCTAAGTTTATAAAGTAGAAGAAAAGAATATATGAGAAAGAATGAAAATAGATAAGAAAAGGTAAATAAAATTTTAAGTGCAAGCTTTATTAGGGAGGTGATGTATCTAAATTGGCTCACCAATAGGGTTATAATGAAAAAATCTAATAAAAGGTACGACATGTGCATTAATATTACAATTTTAAACAAAGTATATCTAAAGGTAGTTACTTGCTTCTAGAGATATACTAACTTATAAACACCAAAGTAGGTTATAGGTGGTTGAGTTTCATATACATATAAATGTTATAATCAGATCCATATGTGTGAAGATGATGAAAAAAATGATAGTTAACAAAACATATTATTACAAAGATAATGTCGATTAGATCAAATAATGTATGGGTAACCTATCATAGGCTCATCAATTCCATTTTTTACAAACAATTTAGTCGAAATATGAATATGTGGATATGATCTTTAAAATAGAAGTATGGGGAGATCAATTAGTAAACCTAGGAGAATGTTTCAAAATACTAAAGAAGAGTGGTATGAAACTATATCGTATGACGTGTGTGTTCAAAACTTCTTATGAAATTCTTAGTATTTATGATGAGTCAAAGGGGCATTAAAATTAATCTTTAAAAGATCAAAGCAATCATTACTATGAAACAGACATAGACTTTAAAGAAAGTACAAATTCTTGTAGGTAAAATAACAAGCTTATCTTATTTTCTTTCAAAGTCTAGTAAAAAGGTATCTTCTTATTTTTCAAAATATTTAAAAAAAAGCATAAGGCTCAAATGAAGTAGCAAATGCTAGTAGGCATTTGAAATTACGAAAAATCACTTACATAATCAAGCTCTCTTCACCACCCCTTATAATAGAGAAAATAGGTACTTGCAAATCTTAACTGTATTAGAAGCACTGAATTCATTTCTTATTCAGAAAGACAAACATTAAAGCAATATTTAATGAATTTGTTAGGCTACTTCGCTTCTATTGCTTGAGAATGGAAAAAAGTGATTAGGGAAAGAAGCTTACTGAAGGTTGTTTTCTTTGGGAAGTTTCCTTAAGAAAGGTACCAAGTGTGAGGTCAAAAAGGGGTCATTCCTTGATCCAATTGGATGTCCACCTCTAAGAACATAATATATGATTAATTGTAAGAAGATTTTTATACATCATGATTGTAAAACCATATACATAAAAGAAGACATCGGTACCAACTTACTTAGAAGTCTAATTTTTTCCTTCCATGGCATAATCAATAATTTCAGTTAGCTTTAGCCAAAATTCAATTCATTTTAAAGGAAGAGCATTTTGTACACGAAGCTTATATATCTGTCAGAGAAGGCAACTTTATTGCAATAGTTCTTTTTAATAAAACTCAACCAAAAAGCGTATAGAAAAAGGAATAAATATAGTGGAAATTGTATTCTTTGTCGTAGTAGTAAATAGGAAAAAATATATAATTTGTTTCTTTGTCTTTAAAAAATAGAAGCAATTAATAGTGATATGTTAACTAAAAAATCCTTTTATAGCAAATTATTTATTAAAAAAATAAATAATCTTGACAAAAAGGTAAAAAATAAATCCTAATAACGTGGTCCTGGACATCTACCATTATGCCCATAATGATCAGTCATACTATGGCTATTTGTAATGGAAAAGAACATTTAATTATTTGTGTAATAGATCATAAGGTGGGCCATAAGTTGGGAGGATTTATATCAACTCAAAATTTGAGGTCATGATCTACCTCTTCGAGTTTGAGTTTGGTAAGTTGTTTTATTGTTCATATAGAGTCTCTTTTGACCTTTTTTGCATGATATGTGATCTGGCTTTGAGCTTCCTTCTGTACATTGTTTGGGTCTACTTAAGTAAAGACTAGTTACAATTAAATGAAAGATCCCTTATTGCGCATTTTTTATATCTGTCTTTATCTAATAAAAGATAGTTCAATCCGATTTTAGCTAATTTAAGGTTTATCGTCTTTCCGGCTCCATTTTGGGGCACTATTGAAGACTTTTTTTGGCCTCCCTTGTTCTTAATAAAAAATGAAAAATGGAAAATGTCAAGAAAAGATTAACCTACTAAATACATAAGGTATTTTAAGGACCTAAAATAAATACACTTCAATGGAGAAAGCAATATTTGTTATTTCCAAGCTTGAGAAAAAATTGAAACTATATTTCTAGTCTCATCTCATCGTTATTATGATAAACCTACGATTATGAAAAGTTTTATACAAAATTGGAACATTAAGAAGGATGGTTAAGTGGTTAGTAGGACTCAATGAGTTTGAGATCAAATTTCCACTACAAAAATTGACAAAATCTTAGTTATTAGCATACATAACAGTTGAATGCACAGTCCCTACCAATACTTCATATATACTGAACTTAAATTGAATTATTCACTCACTTGAATGTTGAACATTGTTGGTGCATCAGGAAAAAAAAGAAAGTAAAGTTAATATTATTACTCAAAACTTGTATGAGATCAATAATATAGGAAAAAAATGGTGAAATACTTACAAATTTACGCAAAAGAAATTAAGTTAGAACCCTAACTTATTGTCTATTAGTTGATTGGCTCTTTTTTCCTAAAGAAGAAATCATATTAAAGTATTTTACCTTGTATTAAATTATAAAAATAAACATAAATTCAGGTATAACACATCTCTATAAAAAATGATTTAGCACATCAATTGACAAAATATGGAGCAAAAGGTATTAAATTTAAAGATATATTTTGGGAAGTTAAACTTAAGCTTATATATGAGGTCAATCATAAGCATAAGTGGATTAGTTAGTCACAAATTATCTATGTAGAAAAAGGATAATTACCTTCAAACAAAGTTAAGGCAAGGAAACTCATATGTAGATCCAAAAAAATCTCCATTATTAATGGACAACTTTACATACACTCGTACATTTATTCCTTCTTGAAATGTGTCGCATCACACCAGGCAAAAAAATATAAAGGAATTCCTTGAAGATGTATATGGATCACATTAGGGTTGCTCAACTTTAATATTATGTTAAGAATATTTTCGGCCATCACTTAAGAGAGATCCAACTTGTTATGTTAAAAAGTGATATATATGTTAAACAAACTCACATTTTCTTCATCATCTTGTTAGATAATATTCAACTATTTAATCTTTAATATTGTTTGAGTAATAGAGTACATACATTCTAGCCTATTCTTACAAGGCATTAGACAATACAAGTTCATCCTTATTGTAGTCCAATACTTCCCATAATGGAAAAAATAAAATCATACTCAACCATGATAGGAAAGATAGTTAGATACATATATGGAATCCTCCTTACCTATAGTAATAGGCAACGAACTGTTGTTCATTTATTTAAACCTAAAGAAGTTTTTTGAGTCTTAGGGAATCAAACAAAACATCATATCTATTGCTCACCTGTAGGTCATCAATGTAACCATTCTATAAATTAGAATAAAGAAATTTAGGTGGATGACTTGTAACACCCAAATACCCCCTGGGAGGATATGTGGATGCCACCCAAGACAGTACAATCAATTCAGACATCACACTGATATTTATTTTATGTAGTAACTTAAACCCACACACATATATTACATATCTGATCAAATCCAAAAATTCAAAGAATATTTACAGGCCCAAAC
>JAOQMR010000007.1:12097046-12121110 GCA_027563865.1 Erythroxylum pelleterianum
GATGGTCACTCACTGAGTTCGCAAAACTCACCCAAAATTTGCATCTATTTTTCAGGATTCAGAAGAATACCCCGTTAGGCAACGGGAGTAGACTTATTGCACGCAGGGGAAAGTTAGAGGTCGGGATCAGTTCGCGTCTGTATTAGGATATTTCATATTTTTGTGTAAAGTGTATTCATTGAAGTCTTTACAGTGTATAATTGAATATTTTATGTAATAAGTGACAAAGTATAGGAATTATAGTAATAGGATTGTTTAAAAGGTGAATATGGCTATTTATTTTGCGTTTTGAAATGGGCCCCAATGGCCCAAAGCGAATTGTTCTGAAATTGAAAAAGGGTTAAACATGAAAATGGGCCCTCATTGACTTTCGAAAATGTATTGATGACACTGTACTGAAACAAGTTTTCTTTCGCGACTGTTAGATTTATATGGCTCATATTGGGATGTTAGTGTTTTAAAAAAAATTATACCGGTTTATGAGTGATTGATTGTTCTAGCATGCTACCTTCACGGGCACGGACTCAGATATCACCATCAATATCGGGTTCGAGTCATGCAGAAGTGGGGTGCTACAATTAGGATTTCTGCAACTTTGGTCACCTTAAGGTATTTCAACCTTCTCACTATGAAAATGAAATCCAAAAGTCCTAAATCTCATTCCTTAGCATGATTTTCTTCACTTGCCACCTAAAACACCTGAAATGATAAAATCAATATAAGCCACGTGATTTAGACATCAAATGAGAATAAAAACTAAGTGTAAAAGTATAAAAAGATAAGAAAATATGAGTGCATCAGAAAGTGTCGCCAAAATTAGGTAACCGCAACACTGGTGTGGTAGAAAAGGCCATTTTTAAAGCTTTGAATGTCGTTGTAGCTGAAGCCGTCCAAACAAATGCATTTTTACATGGTAGTTTCGTTAATGGAGACATCAGCGAAGCATAACGAGCCACAAATTTGCAGTAGTAACCAGTAATGCCCAAGAATCCTCTTAATCCCTTAATATCTTTTAGCAAAGGCCAATTTTGAATAGCTGCAATTTTTTCTGGATCAACACTCACTCCCTTTGACAATATGACATGGCCTAAGTAACCCAATTTCGAACAGCCAAAAGCACATTTGGAAATCTTTACCGAAAGAGAATTAGCTTCCAGAACCTTGAAGACTTCTCCCAAATACGTCAGGTGTGTCTCCCATGTAGGGTCATATACCAAGATATCGTAAAAAAAAAACGAGAACATACTTACGGAGTTTTTCTCGGAAGACGGAGTTCATTAGGCCTGAAATGTGGACGGGGTATTGGAAAGCCCGAAGGGCATTACTGTGAATTCATAATGGTCGTCATGGGTTCGGAAAGCTATTTTTTGAATGTCTAGTGGGTGTATGCAGACGTGATGATATCCAACCCTTAGGTCGAGTTTGGAGAAAACACCGTGACACCATGTAACTCATCTAATAATTCATCCACTGTTGGAATCGGAAATCAATCCTTGACAGCCACCACATATAGGGCCTGGTAATCAACACAAAAACACCAAGAGCCATCCTTCTTTTTGACTAAGAGAACAGGGGAAAAGGGGCTTGTGCTGGGACGTATGACTCTGTCTCAAAGCATCTCATTGACCAACATCTCGATTTCAGTTTTTTGGACGTGAGGATACCGGTATGGTTTAACTTTAAATGGGGTGGTGTTAGGTTTGAATGGGATACGGTGGTCAAAAGTTCGTGGTGGTGGCAAGTGGGTAGGGTCAGAGAAAATCTTTTGAAATTGGTGGAGTAGTAAGTTTAAGGAATCCAGGAACGTTTTAGGTGTTGTTAAGTATGTGTGAGGTGTCATGTTTTGTTTAATGGGTTCAATGGATAGATGTAGGTATTGGACTGTGGTGTTGGTGGATTGTAGATGTTTTAATGGGCGTAGGGAAATGTATGCCAGGGAAGGTTGTTGAAGTCCAGCTAATTTAATGTTGGTGCACTTATAAGCAAATTGCATCCACAAATCTTTATAATCAAAGAGAATCGGGCCTAACTTTGATAGTCATTGAACTCCTAAGATAATATCAGCACCGTTGATAGGTAACAGTAGAAGATCTATTAGAAATGTAGCCTCTCCCAGTTGGAGAGGAGTGGCCGCACATGCGCCTCCACAACCAAGAGTTTCACCATTCCCTATAGTGACTTTTAAGTTGGGTGATGCTTGAACCATGAGACCCAAATGAGTGGCGAGGCGCGTTTGAATGAAGTTGTTAGTGCTCCCACCGTTAATGAGAACCACCACTTGTTTCCCATTCACGAGACCCGCCAGCTTCAAATTCAAAGGAACGAGTTGTCCTATGAGAGCATGAAACGAAATTTGAGGGGTTTCTTCACCAGGTGTTTGTTGTAAGTCCCCAGTAACATCCATAGAAGGATCTGTAACCACAAGGTCCTCAGAATCTTCCTCTACTAGAAGACACAAGAATTGGGCAGGTTTACACCAATGGTCAGGGATAAAATGTTCATCACAATTGAAACAAAGGCCCTTTTCCCTTCGAGCAACCATCTCAGTTGGTGTAAGACCTTTAATGGGTAGTATTTTTGGTTTATATCGGATGATTGTGTTTGGGTTTGTGGTATGTGGAGTGGGTACGCTGGTTGGTTGAGGTTAGGAGTTATTGGTGCGATTATAAGAAGTTTTGGCAGCATTACACTTATCCTCAAGGATTTTGGCAAGGCCCATGGCATCGTGTAAATTCTGGAGGTTGAGGATACTGAGTTCACATTATATGTCCTCTCGGAGTCCCGAAAGGAAACAGTTCAGGAGGTTTGAATGGTTAAGGCCTGTGGTATGGGTCCAAATAACCTCAAAGCCGCTAGATAATCAGTGACGGAGGATGTTTGTCTGAGTTTGTAGAGTTATGCCTCATGGTTGACAAACTTGGAAGGTCCGAAACGAATATCCATTTGTTGGACAAAGGCATTCTAGGTTGATAACTGGTGAGTGGAATACATCCATTGATACCATTGAAGGGCATTACCAGACATATAAAAAGCAGCAATGGTGAGTTGTTGATCGTCGAGGGTGTGATGGTAGGTAAAAAATCATTCAATCTGAAAAAACCCACCCTTGAACATTGTCACCTTTGAACAAAGGGATCTCAAGTTTTGGTAAATTGGGTGTATGGATTGGAGTTGTTTCAGGTAGGGTATGTGTTTGTTGGAATTGTGAGTTGGGTCGTGAAGATGAGGCTGTTGATGGTAAGTGTATGATGGGTTGTTTTGGAGGTAGGGGTAGTAAGGGAGGTTGGTTGGGAATGGAAAGATTGGAGATCCTAGAGAGGATATCTTGGAAGACGGTGTTTTGAGAGGCGATGGATGTGTCGAGTTTGGCTAAGGTGTGGGTGTGTTGTTGGCCCATGGTGTTGAGGATGGTGATGAGGGATTCATGTTCTTTGCTTTTGTCAGATAATTGTTTGAGTTGATCATCTACGACTTTGGCATGATTTATTGCCCCTTCCGTCGTCATCTCTCAATGAAAGCACCAAATATTGCAGTAAAACAGTAATTGAAGAGAAAGAAGGTCAGAGAAGAAGAGAATAAGGGTGAAGGAGATGAAGAAAGAGCAGAGATGATTGGGAAATAATTTTTGTTACCCTTGTCAGATCATTCCTCTATTATTTATAGTTGTTCCATTACATATCAGATTTCTATTAAACCACATATTCTTTTAATCATTACAAATCATTCTCCTGTGATACGTACTACTCATCGGATCACAAAATCCTTAGGCCACAACAGTTTCTTGGGAGTGCGTGCTGCTCTATCCAAGGAATCTTCTGCTGAGGTGTCTTGGTAGCGCGTAGTGCCTGTAACAAAAAGCCAAGGGAAGTTGCAACAATATGGCAGCGTGTGGGCAGAAGGAGGACCAAAACGACGTGCAACACAGCAATGTCTAAGAAACAAAACAACAGCGAAGCATGAAAAAGACGCACAATAAGAAGCAAGCAAAAAACGACAAGACATGCAGTGCAAAACGCACAGCACCAAGGAGCATAAAAAATGACGCAACATGTTGGACGTTTGAGGACTTAGAAAATGTCGTAGACATCTGCATTTAACGCAGACAACTCCTCTTAAACTCAAACAACATCTGCATTTAATGCAAATGTTTGTGTTATCTGTGTTCAACAGGGGTTTTTTAAGCATGAACAGTATTGTTTGGACCACATATGAATTCGTCACATCATAGAACAGTGGAGAAAATAGTAGCGTAGAGAGAATAGAACAGGAGGCGCAGTGAAGAAAGAATCGAGGGGGTTTTGGCTAAGGTTATTTCGAGGGGGGCTTAAGCATTTTCTTTGGAGAGACCCATGGAAGGCTAAGTTCCTGATCCTCGTTCAGAGGTGACATCGACACCAACGACCCGGGTTAAGCATTTCTTTCATATTTTTATTGTTTCTTCTCTCTTATTGAATTGATTATGTTATCCTAGGCATATGGATTTGAGTTTTATATATAAATGATTGTATTATCATTATAGTTCAGTTATTTGTGCATGAACCCATTGGGTATTGTGAAAAGATGATTTTAATGCACTCAGTTAATCGTTTATTTACAAACTCATTGCTAGATTTTCGATATAATCTGTAATTATTATGTTGAAATTCATGTGTAGTGACTAATGATTTGTAATAATCTGTAATTATTATGTTGAAATTCATGTGTAGTAACTAATGATTTGTAATCATTAGGAATAACATAACTTATTGCCTTGATTAATCGATTTTTCTAATTCGTAATGCTATTGCCTACTTAAATCTAGAGATTGTATTCTAAGTTATTCGGTGATTAAGTTTAATTAATGATAATATCTTGATTAAACACTACATAAGGAAAAACTCGGGTTAATTATTAACCCACGGTTAATAGTTATTAGGAGAGGTTTAAAAACAGCAAATCAATGAAATATGTTTAATTAAGATGTAGACCGAGATTGAACCAAAGAACCGAGCCCTATCAAATTCCCCATTTTTATTTTTTTACATATTTTCTTTAATTTGTTTTTATTAATCTAGTTTTATGTTATTTTTTTATTTCCCAAATCCCCCTCATCTTTTTCTTAAACACTGATTAATTTCATTTCAACAATTGTGTACACATTTTCTATGGAATCAACCTAAACCCACTACTGCTATAATAGTAGTCTAGTTATTTTATTTTAACTAGCGTTATGACGCGCTGTAATTTGCCCTACTCCGCACACACTCATAGGATCAAAGTTTCTTTTTCCCTTAGATTTAGACCTATATTTATTTTAAGATGAACCGTCTTTACTTATACTTTACTTTATCCCAAGATCCTGATTTCTCCTTATACATAGCCCTTCACCTTGAAAGCTTTCCCCGGTGTTTTGTGTTTACTGATTATGAGCCAATATTGTAGTTATGAAGTTATTTTTTACTAATTTGTTTATTTTCTCAATGTGAGGTTGGTCACCATATGTTCGTAAAAAGTAGGTAAAAGGCAACAAAAAATCATTACTTTATCTTAGTATGCAATAGTCACCTTAACTGTATGAATAGAAAGATACTAAGATGGAATCTTCTAAAATGATTTCTCTTTGGTAAAAGGGGCAATTTGATTTATAACATTTGCACCAAAATTTTATCTAGACCCAAGTATTCGGGAAAGAACCCGATGTTTCTAAAATGTTTAATTTTCCAACCCATAGGACGTACCCACGTGTCATCTCCACTCTGGTCTCCACAGTCGCACTCATCCAGACACGTCCAACGAAAATCCCAGAAACTGCCGTCTTTTCTTGATCGTCTACTCTTCTTCACTAGAATTTCCAATACAAAGTGATAAAAGAAGCCAAAGAAGGCCAAGGTTTACTGGGAAGGTATGCCTTTTAGCTTGATCACTTTGCAATCAAAACAACTTTCATGGTTTTAACGTTTTAGTTATTTCTATTTCTTTCTGTCTGATCGATTCTCTTCTGAATTGACGTTTAGAATTGGAACTCATGTTAAACTACGTAATGGTCGGCTGTGATCCTTCTTAGAGACTTATGACAATTTAAGTTCGTATTTAATGCAAGATCAAGAATAAAAGTAACTGTAAGTATCAATTTTGTGTTTGGTGTTCCATATCAGATAAGATTGTTTTGGTGATAGGGAAAACTATATTGAAACATATATCATATGTAGGATAACGAAAATAATAAAAATTTAAGTTGGAGACTGAAATAGTAATTAGAACCAAAGTTCGAGAAACGGAAGTTTGTTTCTCCTTAAAAGTCTTCTGATGCCATCTTTAGTTTAAGCTAGTTGGTAAGGTATATGACATGGAACTGTTATTTAATCCATTATGCAGTTACGATTTATTCCATTTCTTCTTTTATGGTTGGAAATGTTAATGTTGCAAGGACGCTGAATCTTACTGCCAGGTGGCTTGTGCAAGGAATTAAGATAATCTGGGCCTCATATTACTGATTTACTGTAACTTTGATGCATATATGTTTCTGTTTGGTACTATATTTGTATTGCTAAGTTGCACGTAAATTGAAAAATATAAAAGGTGGGGATGGGGGTTAGAGGACTGGCTTCTTCTCAGTCAACTTAATTTTGGTTTTTGTCTTCATGGGAGTTAGTTGAAGGATGTTATTTTCTCCAGAAAAAAAGGATTACCTTAGTTCAGTTTATGTTATAAAGAACTATTGGATCCATATTAGAAGCTTGGGTTTTTCTGTGTTACACCTAGCACATGTTTTCTGTTTTGATATCGAAGGGCCTTGGATTTCAGACCCTTGTCCATCCTTTCCTCCGTCAGATATAGTGAAATCTGTATATATTCGGTTTATTATCTAAAAAGTCTATCTGAGTGCACTTGCAATAAAAGTTGTACAATAATTTATCTTTTATTTCTCCTGCATGCAATGGATTATCTGCCCATGCATCTATTCATTTGGGAGTTTCCATGCATGTGCAATGTTTGTGGTGTAAGAAGTGTGCATTCCTTCTTATGCAAGCATACTGTTTCTAGAATGACCACATAGTATAGGTTATATGACTAGTGATCTGATTTCATGGGGATTATTAATAGGCATTCCACCCAAAATAAAGCTCGATAGCTGAATTTATCATATCTTAAGATCTTCACTCATTGTATTCTATGGTTGTTGTCGTTCTCTGTTGATATTAGTGTCATGCTGGTATGGCAGATAAAAATTTCATCTTGAGCCCACTTTAATCTGAAAGTTGAGCTTCAACGCAATTAGTGGAACTGTCTGCACTGTAATGGCTCAAGAGACTGCACCTACTGCTGATTCACCTAGGCGACGTTCTGGTCTGTTGCGAGATCAGGTCCAACTTGTCAAGAAAAAGGATTGTAACCGCTATGAAATTGTTCCTGTTGAAGAAACATTGTCATTTGAGAAGGGCTTCTTCATTGTGATCCGTGCATGCCAGTTACTGGCTCAGAATAATGATGGAATAATATTAGTGGGGGTTGCTGGTCCTTCTGGAGCTGGGAAGACTGTCTTCACCGACAAGGTCCTCAGCTTTATGCCCAGTGTGGTTGTCATATCAATGGACAACTATAATGATTCTAGTAGGATCATTGATGGAAACTTTGATGGTAATCTCGTTCCTAAATCTTTTGTTGGGAAATTATCTGCAAAAAGTTATCTAGTTAGTTACTCAAAGTCTTTTGGAAGTTATGGCTTTTATTTGGTCTGCTTTCTTCTGGCTTTATTAGCTTTCTACTCAAGCTTGAACGTCTATGCTGATTCCCTCACTGTTCATCCAAGGAAAGTTGAATATAAATAGATACAATGACTGTCTATAATGTTATTTGTAGATGATTTAGATATTGGAACAATAACTATTTCTTCTTTGAAGTATTCACATCTTTGTCTGGGATTATCTGTATAAATAATTACTAAAAGAGGGCCATATATGTTTAATTATTTTCCATTGAAATTGGTGATAGTACGATTTTGGTGAGATTATCTTGATTACAAATTTGAAGTCAACATAAACTAAACCTACTTTTCAACTGGGGAATTTATAATATTGGTAGAATGTAGAAAAGGTGAAATACATAACAAATGCTTTTATTAGTATAGTGAATGAAAATATATTCAGTCCCGTGGTACTTCTGTCTTCTAACAAAGGTTTTGTAGCTGCACAGTCGAGTGGCAATTGTAGGATATAATCTCAATATAATGAGAACTATATGAGCAAATCAAAGGTATAATTTTTTTCCCTGGTAAGCGTAGTTACAGCCGGAGCTTTAATCTTGTGGCTTGAGGGGAACCTGCTAGATCTATTAGGCATTGGCTGGTTTGTTCTTTGATTGCCATTTATTTCAGTTTTTATATGTTGGTGGTTTGTGCCATAAATGTCAAATTAAGTTCTGAGTCAGAAATTTGTTATGTGCAATAGAGGATGAATAAAAAAATGTGAAGCTTGGTTGTTATTTAATTGTTGAGCAAGGACTTCAAGCTTTAAATGAAAAAAGAAAATTAGGGTGAAACGGTATTCCCTTGTATAACATCTATAGTCTTTATGGAGATATTTGGGACTTTTGGCTCATATATTGCCATGTAAGGTGACTAATGATAATGGAATCAATGTATAACTTCCCCAAAATGAATAGATCCATATTGTATTAGTACTATTCACAATACACAAAGAAATGCTTTTGTTTTCTGGTGATGTAGTTCCTTTTTAGTTCTCTATTCAGTGATTAGTTTAAAGAGCATAAGAGAAATCCTTGCAGTAAAGCCATGTAAGGTCACTAATGATAATGGAATCAATGTATAACTTCCCCAAAATGAATAGATCCATATTGTATTAGTACTATTCACAATACACAAAGAAATGCTCTTGTTTTCTGGTGATGTAGTTCCTTTTTAGTTCTCTATTCAGTGATTAGTTTAAAGAGTTAAGAGAAATCCTTGCAGTAAAGTATATCTTGATATCATGGTGGTTGATGTAGTGCTTTATTACCATAATTAGAATTAGGATGGGAGTATAGCAGACATAGAAAGTAGTTTGTCCACATTGCTTTGAAGTTTTGGCCCACAGTTCTCTCTGCTACTGAGTGTGCTCAAACTTAAAATTGGCCTGTTGTTTCTGAAGCCATTTTCCTTGACAAAACTTATAGGAGCACTGTCTAGTTTGAGATTCATTATGGTTTATTTCACATGTGAATATGTGCAACAACCCCATTGACCTCGTTTAGTGCAAAGAGTTAAGAGTCAAATATCTAATCGCTGCATGCATTTCACAGGGGGGCTCATCTAATATATGTTACTACAGGACCCTTTCTTGTTCTTGAGTGGAGTTCTGTATTTTGTCATTCAATTAGTGAGCAAGGATGAGCGACTTGTCAGAATTCTGATGATAACTTTTTTGCATCAGACCCACGGCTGGCTGATTATGATACTCTTCTCAACAATATACGTGATTTAAAAGCAGGAAAATCAGTTCAGGTCCCTATATACGATTTCAAGACTAGCTCTCGCATAGGTTACAGGTTATTTTTTCTCTGCTGTCTTTTCAGTGCACGAAACCTTCATTTCTGGCTTCTTGTGTAACCTCAACTGAGTGTGAGCATGCAATGGAAAGAAAGTAGTGGATTAATCAATAGAGAAGGGAAGAATAATCAATTTGATTGTCCATCCATCTGTTTCATACATTCATACACATTTTAATACCCTTCTTTATCAACTTCGTACATTCCTACAATAGTCTTATCAGAAGTATGATTCTTATTAAGTGCAAACTATTCTTGAACCTAATAAAATCGATGTTCTCCACAGGACAGTGGATGTACCCAGTTCCCGTATTGTGATAATTGAGGGGATTTATGCCTTAAGTGAAAGACTGCGACCTTTGCTAGATCTTCGTGTATCTATCACTGGTGGAGTTCACTTCGACCTTGTCAAACGTGTTTTGCGAGACATTCAACGTGTAGGACAAGAGCCAGAGGAGATAATTCATCAAATCTCTGAAACAGTACTCTCCCTTTCCCATCTCAGAAAATTCATTTAGGTTCTTCCCACATGTTACCCACCAAATCACTCTTAGGAACTTTTATGGTGTGAATCTTATGACAACTTCTATAATTGAATGCACTTTAGTCCTAACTAACTCTTTCTACTATTTGTTTTCTTTCTCCTGCTGCAGGTTTATCCCATGTACAAGGCTTTTATTGAACCAGATCTCCAAACAGCACATATTAAAGTCATCAACAAGTTTAACCCTTTTACTGGATTTCAGAACCCCACTTATATTTTGAAGGCAAACATCTGCAGTGTTCCTTATCAAATCAATATTTGTGTAAATGCTTTGTCATTTGTTTCTTTGTTTCAATAACTGTTTCTTTATATGTAGTCAACAAGATCAGTAGCAGTTGAGGAGATGAAGGCCGTTCTATCGGCAGATTGTAGAGAAAGAAAGGAGGAAACTTACGATATATACCTTTTGCCACCTGGTGAAGATCCTGAAGCCTGTCAGTCATATCTGAGGATGAGGAACAGGGATGGCAAATACAATCTAATGTTTGAGGTTAGATGATTCTGCTTGCGGTCGTTTTCTGAAGTAACATTCAATTTATAAAATAAGTCTTATTTTCATGTACTAAAACCTCTTCAAGTTGTTTACACGAATGGGCATTTATGCTTGTACGATCTGCCTAACATGTTTTCATCCAGATACTATATATTAGTCACTTTTATTTTATTGTTAACTGTGAATTTTCTCGTTTTTTAGAAAAGTTTTAATGTGTGTACAAGCTCCTTAGGATGCTCAAAGGGAGATTCAAAGTAGATCCTGGAGCTTGTGAGAATTCTATAGTAGATAAACTATCATAAATTTAAAGTTTTAGAGGGTATGTATCAAAGCATTTGAAATATTTTCCATCTCTATTTCTGCACTCTGCAGTATATTTTTTATGCACTTGTGCACAACACAAATCTTCGTAAATTCAGTCAGATTCTGTTTTCCTGATCCTCTTATTGGGATGCTACATCCACCCACTTTATCGTTGAAATTTCCTAGACACAATCCTAATAATGAAAAAAATATCCACCTACTATCTCTGCCTATAAATGTAATCATGTTGAAAGTATCTTATACCTTTGGTTAGAATTTTTGTCGGATATAGCTGTTGTTCCTTGAACACAACTTTGTCATTGTTCTCTTGGAAAGTGAGACACCTATACAATGTTTAATTGGAATTTTCAAAATGAAACGCTAAAAAATGCTTATTTTTTTCTTTCAAAAAAAGACTTGCAATTTTTCCTTGCATATAAATGAATAAAAAACTAGTCATAGTAGATAGCAGTTATCTACAACAAATTTTCATAGAGCAGAGTTTAGATTTACCAAAAATGGTATTAATGATCTAGTGGGTATATATCTGCAATGTATTGAAGTTATAAAAATTTTGTTGGATAATCTACAATGGCAGAGAACTAATAAATTTTTGGGATTTCTTACTCAATTGCTTCTTATCATCAGGAATGGGTCACTGATAACCCCTTCATAATCTCACCCAGAATAACTTTTGAAGTTAGTGTGCGCCTGTTGGGAGGACTGATGGCATTGGGATACACAATAGCTAGCATCCTGAAGAGAAGTAGCCATGTATTCTGTGATGATAGAGTGTGTGTGAAAACTGACTGGTTAGAACAGCTTAATCGTCAATATGTCCAGGTATTGCGTGATTACAAGTATCCATGGTTTCATAGTTTTCACACTTTTCAGTTAAATCTTAATCTTGGTGAAGCTTGGAAATGTTTCATTCTACTGATTAAGTAGTCAATTTGAGAGAGTGGCAGTTGAAATGCACTTCTAAGGGTTGTGTAGAAGATGCTTTTAATTATGCTGTGAAATATGTAAAACTTTCTTGATAAGTTAAGATCATTGAAGCACTTCTTATTACTATGTTGGTTGAAGCAAGATCTATCGCTACATTCATTGTTCTGATTTTCCTTAGTCTACTCTTCAATATATCCTTCAGTAAGTGTGGGGAATATTCCCTTTTAGACCATATTCATCCTTTTCTTTTGCTTTCTTTTTTCCAGTTATCAATCATCCTGAATATGTCTTTCATCTAATGGATATTTTTTTAAAAATTCACTAATCTTTTCTGTCTGTTTGACCTTATTCTGTTTTTACTAATGCCACATTTCCATCATTTGGTAAAATTCTTTCTGTTTGGAAGTTGTCCAAGTTAAGCTCTAGATGGTAGTGATTGTGGTGAATATGTTGCATTTCCTTCTTCCTTTCCGTCCCCATGTACCATGAAGGTGTTAATTCTTCTTCAGATCAAGCACCTGCAAGTTATATATCATTTGGAAAGTTGCAGAAGCAGCTTTGCTGTTATGAATTTCGCTGAACAGTTGCACAATCTCAGTTATTATTGTAATGCTTAAGGAATCTAATGAGGCTGATTACTGAATTGATCAATATTTTTTATGAAATGGAGGTTCAAGGCAGAGACCGTCAATATGTGAAACATATAGCCGAACAGCTGGGCTTGGATGGTTCTTATGTTCCCCATACTTACATAGAACAGATTCAACTGGAGAAGCTAGTAAATGATGTTATGGTATGATTCTTTCAGCTGATTTTGCTAGCCCATGGTTTGCATGGTCCTTATTTTATCATATTGCAGGCACTTCCAGATGATTTAAAGACAAAGCTCAGCATTGATGATGATTTGGTTTCAAGCCCTAAAGAAGCCCTCTCCCGAGCCTCTGCTGATAGGAGAAGCAAGTATCTCAGCCGGTATTCTCTAGTTTTGACATATATTATTCATGTGTCCTGAGAAAGAGGATGTTAGATGGATAAAGATACTTGTAAAACAGAATTGGAAGTTTAAGTTGCGGGTCTTTGGAGGTACTATTACTCTTTGATTGGGCTCCTGGAAGATATAGTAGCTATTGAACCTTTTAATCATCCGTTTTCCTTTTTTTTTCCCCCTAAGCATTTGACTTTCCTTGCGAGAGCGTACTTTTGGGATTAGGCAACTGAAAGGTGGTTTTACAGTGACAGAAATCGAAATGTCTTTGGCTACATCTATTATCATCATTAACTTCCTTTTTTGGCATTTTTTTCAACTAAATTTAGTTCCTAACAGTATTTGGTTTCCAATTTGCAGCAGTTTATCGCATTCTTATGCTAATCATCGGGAAAAAAACCTGTCCAAGCTGACAAGACTCGCTGTTAGTAATAGGAGATTTGATGGAAGAGTTCCGGACTCTCCTGCAACACCTGCAACCCAGGTTATTATTTTTCTAAAAAGTACATTGGGATTTAATAGTTGATCTATAGTTTAACTACAATGAAGTATGGCTGAGAATTTTACTTTATTCATGTAGTTGGATAATACTAGTAAACATTGTAAACTGCCCACAATTTGGAGTTTTTTACTTTTTCCTGGAAAAATGTTTAATATTCTTCTTATCCTTTTCGAGCTTTTCCTTAAAACTTTTCCTACCGTTTCTACACATGAATATAACATCAAATTTCTCTGATCTCCTTTGCTTGGAATGTTTTAGGGTATGATCACTCAACTCTCTGAACAGATTTCCACACTGAACGAGAGGATGGATGAGTTTACATCTCGTATTGAGGAGCTGAATTCCAAGTTTGCAGCTAGAAAGGTTTCATCTAGCCAACAAAATCTGGCTTTGCAGGCTGAATCTTGTAACGGTTCAGGGCCCACTTCTCTTTTCGTAACAGGGTTGGGTAATGGGTCATTAACAGGATCCATGATAACAAATTCTTCATCTTCACCCCAATTGGCTAGGGAGAACTCCTTGATGGACGAGGTAGCACAACTGATTTCCTATTGCTCATGTATTAGTAGAAGGTCCAATTTATGCAATTCATATGCATGGATGGACCATCTTATTTTACTAATCTCACTGGCTGGAAAATGAGATATTTATCTTGCGACTGAAATCTAACATACTGTGTATATGATGATTTAGATTTTTGTTACAATGTACATGATCAGTGTTGGAAACTGTTTAGAAATTACATCGGCGAAGTATCTTGTATCTTCGTTTCTTTCAACAGGTTATTCGGACCTTGTTCTTGTTTTTCTAGGGTTCTTGAACCCAAGTCTATAAAACATTTTTCTTGAATTTTTGTTTTTGGGGAATTATCCTAGTTTAAGGTCCTAAAAGTGGTCTGAAGTATCATCTCGCAAGTTCAAAATAAAAGAATGTAAAATACTAACTAGAATGATTGGATTGTAAGTTTGTTGGAGATTCAAACCATATTTGCTTGATATGGCCGTGATTGCTTTGTAAATTTGATTCCATCATATATAAATGTCTCTTTGGACTTGAATGTTACTGTTTCATAGCGAGCAAAGGACAGGAAACCTTGATCTAGTCATGGGCAATATAATTAGAACTTTCATTGTCACTTTTTAAGATGGTGTAAGCTAACAATAGAAATACAAGTGTGACATTGGTTGCATGATTTGGTTTAACCTATTTGAAAATCATGTGACATCTCATTTGATTCTTAAGAAGTATGTAGTTTGCATCAGAAGGTCGCAAATGATGTTTCTTTCTTCATACACTAATAAATTCTGACATGTCTTAAACAGATTCTAGCGGTTGTACGTGGACAGCGTCAAATCATTCACCAGCTAGATAATCTGAGCAATCTTCTTCATGAATTCAAAGGAGAAAGGTCTCGCCAGGATAGAGCAGATAATAGGAACCGAACAATTGACTTTGACTACTCCGCTGTTCCTGTCATTCTAACTTTAGCAGTGACAGGCGTCTTTCTGGTTAAGCATCTGATATACCCAAAATGATTTTCTTGGTCAGTAGCTGAGTTTGAACTTTCAATATGGTCGTCCGCATATAGCTCAATGTCCTCATTTACCTTTAGTGAGAGCTAGAGATGTGAACTGGTCCTTGAGATTGGACATGAACAGTTACAAATTATACCATCTCAGCCCTTTGAATGGTTGGTTAGATGTTTCCTAAAACCCTTACAAATTTATGACCACACTGTGGCAGTGCAATCTCTTGAATTCAGAATGAAGGTTTCTGTCAGTGTTACATATATGTATCAAATATTGATCAAGTTCGTAATGAAGCAATATGGTTCCGTGATGTTTCTTTGCATTTATAAGGTATTGAATCTGGGATGTGGAGAAATGGAATAATCCTCAATTTTCAGAAACGTATGGATTTTCTTGTTAAATATGAATTAGTGCTGGTTTTATGATGTTTTCTGCATGACTGCATTTGTAAGGTGTTATATATCGGACGTGGTAGGAATGGAAGTAATTGATACAATCGTAATCCAACACTCTTGTGAGTTGGAGGAAGGTATTGAATTTGAGACATTGATTAAGGAGTATGTTCCTGTTTATAGGATAATTTGCGGTTACTAAGGGGTAATCTCGTTAAGGAGGAACAGGTCCTAGTAGTCTTAAGAAGCTGATGTGGCAATTTTGGAATCAAATTCCTCATTTTTATGATTTTTTTTATATTATTTGAGGTTCCGATAAAAAGGCCATGTGAGATAGTGGTTAAAGAAGTAAAGTCATCACTTCAATTAATATAAAGAGATGAATTATTTGATTGGTTGAGATGAATTATTGAACTAAATTCAATTGCAGATCTTGTTAAGTTTTATTTTATGTCTAGTGAACATTGGATTGTAAGATCAGATTCAAAAGAATTTCAGTAACTAATTTTTTATAGGAGAATAAAATAGGTTACTAAAGCTTCCATTAACGGAGAAAATCACTCTCACCTTGTAATTTTTCATCCCTAGCAGACAGACCTAGCTAACTTGCAGAAGTCGGATGATTCTGCGTTAAGATAGATGCGGAAGTTGCCAAAAATCTTTTGACAAAAGAACACGATATGAGCAAGAGCAACAACAAATGAAACAACTGCTCAACCATTGCTTCAACATAACTATCAAATTCCTTAACACAGATCAAATAGCTACTTAAAGGAAAATGTATAAGAACTGCATATTTTTCAGTCCATCAGGTTGGTACATCAGGCCATCCCGACACCATACCTCCCATCAGAACAGTGAGGAACTAAGTTCAGAAATATCAGCTAGAACCTGCTTATAGTCTGACTGCAACTTTTCCTGTTCCTCTGCATTTAGTTCCCCCTTGCTTGGCTTGGTTAGCACCAGAACGCAGCATGTGGGCCTCTTGGTTGCTCCTGCACTTGCAAGATCCTGAAATTGCAGATTATAATGTCAGCAGAGAGCAAAACATACATCTTTTATTTTTCAAGAACTATGAATTACATATAAAAATCCAAACATGGTCACCCAATATAGAAGTGGTTTTCTGTTTACAGAATATGATCAGTTTAACGATATGCTTTCATCAAATGCAAAGCACACTAATAGCAGTTTCTCTGGTAACATGGCACCGCCAAATGATAGCAGATTCCAGAAATCAGAAAGGCAAAGACAAACAGCAAATCTCTCCCTTCCATGTAATGTACAAAGTCAGGCTGAAAGAAAATTGAATGAACAAGATCCAGTCTCACCTCTTTTGATGGAACATAAACATAAGGAATGTCAGCTTCTTCACACAATATTGGGACATGAGTGATGACATCTATAGGAGAAATGTTCCCAGCTATAACACATAACCTGCACCAAGGAAAGACAGTCTTTTGTATCAAGCTACTCCTCAAATAAGTCAGTCAACTTATAAGGTTGTTGAAGTTGAAAAAGATGGTCAAGAATTTATAGAACATGTATTACTAACACCCGCCCCAACCCGGCAGTAGAGCTGAGCAGTTTGCTCCACTTAGTTCTCTTTGCCATCAATAGTAATAGCAGCTTCTGAATAAACCCACATAACTGTGTATAAAAAGCACCTCTGTACTTAACAAATGATATTTAAGTTGTTCCAAGGTTGGCATTCTGAAATCTAGCAGAAACTCCGCCAAAGTTAGCAGTGTTTTGCATTAACCAATTTATCTATTCTCTGGGATGAAAAAGACGTTATCATGCACACTCTTCATACAGATGGAATGCATCCTTACTATATGACAATAAGCATTGTACAACCACACAAACAGAAGCTCACTTATCTCTCTGTACTAACCTAAGAAAATAAGGAAAACAACAAAAGGAGGTAAACAGCCAAAAACAAAAAGAAAACTGACCCTTTCTGGCCACGTCGAATACTTTTAACCACTTCCTTCACTCCTCTCTTCAAGCACTTATGTTCAGCAGCTGACAAGAAAAAGAAAAAATTATAATCATTCCATTGTCTCAATAGCCTAAGACAAGCATAGTGGAACCTTTTCATGCCAAAAGCCAGAAACTTAAAAAAGAAAGAACCAAGCCATGAAAGTTAGTGAATTACTAGTGCCGAATTTTAAAAAAAAAGAAAACACCACCTCAACTTCAAGTAGTTCGACCTCTGAACTAGAGAATGCATATATAAACCTATATTCGTAATTCATATGTGTATGCGTGTGAGACTCTGTACAACTTTCGAAATTTTAGCATTTTGGGGATTCACGTAAGATTCAGGAATTTGCATAATGATAGTTCCATGTAAAACTGAAAACAGAAATAATTCAGCCTGAAGCCAATCAAAGAAAAAACTGGGAAAGAAACAAAATGTTAAAAGCTGCCGGCTTCAATTTCTCACGTTAATCGGCGTATCCCAATAAACTAAGAGAAACCCATTAGCTTCCCGATATCAGAAAGTAAAGGGAAGCGCGTAAAAGCAGTGAAAATGTGATACCTCTTCGGATGAGCTTGAAAGTTCTCTTGCAAAGCTTCTTTCCGGCGAGAGGTTTAGCAATGGGAGCTAAAGCCAGCACTTTCTTTCTCTCCCTCTCCTTCTTCTCCGATCTATCCACTTCGCTGTCGCTTCCCATTTCTCTATAATCCTCTCTTTCTCTTTCTCTTTCTCTTTATCTCTCTGCGTAGCAGTTGCCGGTACGATTATGTCGTCCTCTGATGGCGGAGAGAGATTAGGGTTTACACTAGTGTTTATAAGGGTTTAAGCTCAAAAGGGGTGGACCAGCACAGGAATATTTCATATTCAATAGATTATTTATTTGATAAAATAGGTTAAATTAGATTTTAATATTCTGGTTAATTAAAAAAATCTCAAAATTTACTCAATTTTGTAATTATAATCTAACATTAAAAAAGTGACAATTAAATACTTAAATTTTCAATTTTTTCAATTATAGCTCGACGTTAATATTTCCATTAACATTGCTAACGTAGCTTGCCACATAACACAAAAATCCTAAATACTTATACACGTTAGTCTTAATCAAGTTTAACTAAACTATGTTGTTTTGTGATCGAAATATCTAAATCAAACTATGTTATGTCATTGCGAGATGATAACAACATTCTGTCATGCTGATACGAGATAATAAAGACAATTTCCAAACAATTTGAATGAATTCCAAATTTGTCAGCCCAAACTCTTTTTCTTTCTGTGCAAGAACAAACTGATTTAGAGTTTTCAATTCCAACGATTTAGGATGTGAATTTAATTTAGAGATTTTCATCCCAAAACGATATAGTTTAGTTAAAATTAATTAGTTAAACTTAATTAAGTTTGATGTGTATAAGTATTTAAGATTTTATCTTATGTGGCAAGTCAACAGCGCTAATAGAAATGCTAATGTTGAGCAAAAATTTATAAAAATGAAAATTTGAGTATATAATTATAAAATTGAGTAAAATTAGGGATTTTTTTGTAATTAACTCTTAACATTTTTACTTAAATTTAATTTAAAATTAAATAGTTTAAAAGGTAAATTTTGACTTTAACATTTTCATTAGAATTTAATTTAAGGTCAAACTTTTAGATACGTTAAAAAAAACTCAATATTTTACAAATGTTTAATTTGAACTATAACTTAACTTTTTCGTCAATCTTTTGTTACCACAAAAAAATGTATATTTGATCCCTTTTTTTTATAAGCGTTATTACATATGTATTATAGATGATAAGTAGTATCCAAAAAAATAAAAAGATACGGTTTCTTCTTTCTCTCCTTTTTATCATCTTTTCTCTCTCCTTACTCATCTTTCTTGTTCTTCAATTTCTCTTATACTAATTCTTGTTTTGTGCTTTTAGTGAGATTTTGTAGGGATCTTTTTCTAAGAAATTGTTATGAGAAGAACATAGCATTTTTTTATGGTAATTTAAATTTGGAATTATAGAAGATATTAAAAGTCCACGAGAAGTTATAAATTGTGTAATTTTACTTTGGATCTTGATGTAACTCCATCAACTTTTGTATTGATCACCGCATCCTGAAAATCATACATAAATGACTTAATTACCTTTTGATCTTTACATAACAAGAAGGAACCAAAATAAACAATAGTAGGCAATACCAGGTGTTCCAGGGCTATTTTTAAGGCTAGCACACTCAACGATTTATGTCCTATAATACAACCAAATTCTCGCACTTGGTTCAACAAAAGTTCTTTATGAAAAACGAAAACGGTGTTGTGGAATGTTATCAAAATGAAGTCGAATTATGTCCCTCAATGAGAAACGAAAAATAACACTGTTGGTAGGCTATTTAGTTGAGCAGAATTATATAAAACGCAAGTATATGGAACTAGTATATTATACGAAGAAAGGGACTCTCTATTGCAGAATATTTAAGCACGTAACATACCACCTACACTTCTAAATAATGTGCACCTTATATACCCATTAGACATTAATGTTTTACAAGATAAAGATGCAAAAGTGGTTTAGTCCAATAATCAAAAGACACAATACTTGTACATATAAACCATGCATACTAAGATGCAAAACATAATTAAATGACACAATGCTTCATCCATCCTTATACGTGTAAACCATGCACATTAAAACGCAACACACCATGCAATTACGTCTAGCCTTTCATGCAGCCTACCAAGTAACGTTGAAGAACCATATAACATTATAATATCAATATATTTTCATGTAGCCAATCAAGACCCAAGTTGTCCACTAGCGTATCTTCATTTTTTTAGCATATGTAATATATGGTTTTGTGGCCACATAATGTTGCCAAAGTTGTGTAATATCAGTGTTTGCCGAACATTGAAAATAAGGTCTCCTAAACCTCTCCCACCAAAAGAAAGTTGGCGTCCTCATCGACAGTCAAAGTGTCGAATCTGTCTAATATGTTTGTCTTTGGCTACTTGCTCTTAAAGCTGGCTAATCCTTCACCTTTTGCCCTATTAAAGTCTACAAAACATGCTTGGTAAATGCATACCAAAATGCCACACCCTTGCATGCCATTTTGTCAAATTTTTATAGTGGCAACCCATACTACCAACTTGTAAACTTCAACGGATAATAAACCTCTTTTCTACCATTGGAACAATTGAAGATGGGACTACAAGTCCCTTTACATCCCCTTATCACCACCAAAAGAAGCTTATACGAGCCCCTCTTTACTTCCTTTGATGTGCAATCATCATATTTATTCATCAAAGGCCCTAGAAGTCCCACTTCTAGATGCCTTTTCCACCACCAATGGATTAACAATTGTTATTTCACTGTTGTCCCCCTCCTCAGCCAGTAACGTGTTCAAATTTGTTTTATTTGGATACTCTCTTGTATAATGTGGTCCGCTACATAAAAAACAAGTAACATTTCTTTGAGCAAAATTTTAAGTGGTTTGCACATTTTTACCTTTCTCATTTTGCCCACGAAATTTTTATCAGCAACTTTTTCATTCCTATTACTATTGAAAACCTTTTCCTTGTCTTACTCAGTTGTAAATCCACCAACTGAGTCACTGCAATGGAACTTGGGAGGTCTTGAACACCTTGCCTTCATAGTTCAATTTGTGCCCAATATTGAAGTCCTGACAGAAAATTAAATAACTTGTCTTCCTCTGACATTTTGCTAATATCCAACATCAAAGAGTTGAATGCCTTGACATAATTTCGAACTGTTCTATCATGTCGCAACTTTCTCAAGGCTTCCCTTACTACCCAAAATGTGTTACAAGGCAAGAACTATCCTTTAGTTCTTGAACTAACACATTCCATGTATCAATTCATGGACGACCCGCATTTTGATCATCATCCATCCTTACATGCCACCATAACTTAGCATCACCAATTAAATACATACTAGCCAACATTACTTTGTCACGTTCTGACACCCTTGCTGCAAGAAAATACTGTTCCATGTCCTATAGGAAATTCTCCAGTATCTTAGCATCTCAAACACCATCAAAACAAGTTGATTCAGAACTTTAAGTCTTATCTAATTCCTTTTGTTTTGTTGGACAACATTGTTGCAAAGAAGTGTCAATGCATCTTCAATCACCGACACCCTCTTATTTTGCTCACCCAAAATTTTAACTAATCATTTATGGAAGCCTTAGTGATTGTATCCAATCGAGCACCCATATTGAATACCTCCTCTTCCAAAACTGGTCTAAGATTTTGCTCCAACCAAGCCATCCTTTCCCTTAATTATTCCATGTTTTCACCCACCATCTATCGCCTATATTCCCTAGAAAATCAACTCTGATACCAACCTGTTATAGGGTTTTTTTGCTAGCACACTCAATGATTTCTACCTTATAATATAACCAAATTCTCGAGCTTGGTTCAGCAAAAATTCTCCCCTAATGAAAAACAAAAAACAATGTTATAGAAGGCTGTCAAAATGAGGTAGAATTATGCCCCTCAATGAGAAACGAAAAGTAGCATTGTTGACAGGCTATTTAGTAGAGCAGAATTATATAAAACACAAGTAAATGGAACTAGTATGTTCTACGTAGAAAGGGACTCTGTATTGCAAAATATTTAAGTACGTGACACACCACCTACACTTTTGGAGAATGTACACCTTATATACCCATTAGGTGTTAATATTTTACAAGATAGAGACATAAAGTGGTTAGAAAAGTACAAGTAGATTGGATAGTTTTAGATGAAAATGTTCGATAATCAAAAGACACAATGTTTCAGCCATCCTTGTACGTGTAAACCATGCACACCAAGACGCAATACACAATTAAATGACACAAATTGTAACACCTCACTCTTGTGAGACACATACCCAACATCCTGAGTGATATCCAAATACGTACCCTGGAAAAGTGGCATGCTAGGGCACTCACATTACTAACTTAATCATAGCATCATCATAAATACATAAATGTCACCATATTTTAAAACCAAATTCCTCATTTTATTTCATAAAAATCGAATATGTATATTGAAATTTTACAAAATCATCCAAATATGTATATCATCAAAACCTAATACAAAACACGCTACATGAAAGAGGAATTATACAAAAATTTCTATATAATCCTTTAGTCTCAGCTGACCGACCTTTGAGCCATTTCTCTAATCCAAATGTACAAGAACTATGCTTCTTGTAAAGTCTCTCTGCCACTAGTGTCCTCTCTTGGTCCTAAAATGTCAACGTTATAATTTTGATGAGTTTTGTGAACTCAGTGAAGTAGCCATCCTCGATGGTTCACTCAATTCATACAACACATCAACACATATAATCATATAATTCATGTCATTTTAGTTATCATCATGTAGTATCACATATCACTTTGTTCACAATTTTCACATTCTCATTCAAATATAGTTCAACAGTATATTGCAATCATTCAAACATACATATTAAATGTATATGCAATGCACATGAGACTCACTTTCATTTATTTCTTTATTATGACCTAGTGCCTTTTTACTAGCTCATATCCCTTGTGGATACCAAGCTTGTATTAGATAATGTCCAATATCCCTTAGTAGATGCTGGGTACAATAATAACTGAGCTAGAGGCTCTTATCACATTCTGAGCTTTAAGCTCTTTTATTGGCGACTCCAGTCACAACTGTCTTTATCTTTCATGCATTCATGTAATGAAATGTATCACATTCTCATTCACATTTATCTTCAGACTTTGGTCTTGCATTTAACATATGTGTTGAGAATCATTTATTTAGTCAGATTTATATACAAAGAGTACTTCCAGTATCACATTCATGCATCAAATGCCTCGGACATTCAATGTCTAGAATCAACACAATCAAGTTCACATTCATAAGATAATTCAGAACATAATTTAAAACAAACAATTAATTAAGTGAGACCGTCTACGTTGCTCCAGAAAGCTATTGTCTCGAAGTCTCGGCAACGTCTGGATATTGACGCTCTCAATGGTCCTCTATATCATGCAATATACATGTACACATATCACAAATTTGCACAATTATACACGTACTCATTTATGCATATATGTATACATATAGATTATATACAATGCATGCTCAATGACAATTCTGGGTATATTTTCATTATTGTCGTCACATGATCATTCATATACTAGCACTCACATAAGTATAATATAAACTTAGGTTTACACCTCAATAAAAACAAATTGAATCTAAGTTCATAACTCAATTGATCATTCCAGATTTTTCTAAAAATAGACTTTTGGATCAACTTTGCATGATCATTATGATAAGAAAAATGGGGCAATTAGGCAACACTTTCTTCTAGACAATTGTTCCCCTATGTCTTAAGTTTCTAATGACACTAAGATCATACAATTTGATTCATTATTTTGAAAGTTATACTAAAATACTTCGGACTATTCTTAAACTATAACAGTATTCTGTATTCAACTTCAAGCCATATTTTGGAGTTCTTAAAGACAGAATTAAAATTAGATTCCTTCTAGAAATTTATAACCATAATTCTATAGTTTAATCTATATTAAAAATCATCTCATTTGGATATCTACATATCAAGATATGGCCAAAATACTGCTAATTGTTCAGTGAAAATGCTCATTTAACAAAATTCCAACACACTTCATCATTTTTCATCCTAAACTCATTGATCCATCCTTTCCTAATAAATTCAGATGGCCATAAATTTCGGTGGAGAGAAATAACAATGTTTGGGGAGTTTGTTGGTTCAAATTTCATGTGATTTGGAGGTCGGGAGAAGAAGTTATAACCAAAAGAATGAAGGATATTCGAAACTATCAACTATCAGTATGCCTTCATTGTCACGA
>JAOQMR010000007.1:12143559-12163354 GCA_027563865.1 Erythroxylum pelleterianum
GAGGTAAAATAAAATTCATTTTTTTATTTTACCTAAGAACTATAAAATGTTAGAAACTACCTTTTTAGGTTGGTTGGTAGCATGTTACGAAATGGATATGTAACAAGAATCTAATGGGGTAAACTTAAATAATTTAATTGTGGTTTCAAGTAACACGAAAATAATATATTTATCTCTATTCACACCTCCTTTCAAAGTATAATTCTACATATTCAATAATTAGTAACTGCTAAATTTAAATAGTTTACAGAAGATTGTAATTCGTAAATGTCCCTAAAAAAGGATCTATTTACAATTTCTAGTCCTAATTACTAATAAGTCAACATGAAGCTGAAGATTAGCTTCATATACAATTCCATGACTGCCCAAATCTACCAGATTTACCACCCAAAAACCCGAATTCTGTTGATTTTCCAAAAACTAGCAAAGATTGGTAAATCCCATTGTTGACTAGGAAATAAACCAACGTCCAATAGGCAATCTTGACACCTCAATTAAACTACTCCACATGGGGCCATTTGGCTAAATCAATCCATTTAAGTTTTATTTTGCTACCAATAAGCAATATGGAGTGGTGTCTAGTTTATTTTGGCACGCGTACTTACGAATATTAACATATCTTGGTATCTATTATATCATCTAATGGAATATCTTATGTAGTACAGAGGTATTGTTGATTAATATAATGGTATTTATAGCACAATATAAGGACTATATTATGAATTATTATCTAATAATTAAAGTAAGGATTACTTTTTTCCAAAGATATGTTTGTGACAAGAAAAATAAATTGTGAAAATTGTATAACGTTATCATCTATCTCCATACCCAATTTCTCTAATTAAATATTGTAGCTAGCAAATTAAAAAAATAGAGTCAAATTTTTAAAAAACAAGTCTCCGTGTTGCAAAAATCATAAGCTTTTAGAAATCTACTACTAAAATCGTACTAAGATAGTACAAAAAAATGTTATCATTTGTCTCCTTATATATTAGTGACACCCTAACTTTAATATACGAATATCCTACTAGAAATTAGCATAAACAATGTCATGTCTTAATACATACCATATCATATTTACTTGTTTTCAATTTATTTTATAAATAAAGATGTACATAGTTGAATCTATTTGGTTGGTACAGTAGCTTTAACATATTTACTTATAGTTTGAACTTGTTGTGATCAAGATTGTTTTAGGTACCAAATTAATGGAACAAGTGATTATTATGACAAACTTGGATGGAAAAGATTGTGCAAGTATAACCCTACTTAGAGATCTTGGAAGTACTTTAGCACCATGGTTAAAGGAAAATTTGTCGAGGATAATATCTTTCCCTAATTTCCTAGTCTTAAAGAGAAGGATAATTATGCAAATGTCCTCGTACTAACTACAACTTTAATGTTTGTCATGTTTTATTTTCAACTTCATACTACTTTTCTATAATTTTATATAGAAAAATGTCTTTCAATTATATTTAATAGCTTTTTGGCTACTTTTTCTTCTGATTCCAAACCATGTTCCATATATCGATGATGTATTTTAGATAATATAAAAAGTTAAGATATTTGATGGAATTGACATTGTCGTAAATTTAAATGTAGATCATTGTAACAACGTTTATAATAGTTTTTAATTTTCAACTTCTTTTCTTGTTTGCTTGACAATATGCATAATTATGTAAGGTATATTATCATGGTTGAACATGATATACAACATTGCATTTAGAATCTTGCAACTTTGTTTGTTACATACTTTGAAGTGCTGTTCTTCTTGGAATGTGGAAGTCAATTCTTCAATCATGTTTGCTAACTTTTATTTATGCAATAATATGATTTATGGTTCTTTTTCTATATTTTTATGTCTCTAGCTTCCTAATTGTTATTATAAATGCTTTTATATGTGAAATATTTGACAACCCTAAATAGATAAAATTTTTCTAATCCTACGAATGATAATAAGGAGTTGAAGAAGATATTAATGACATATTATTATTGTTTCCATAGTGATATGAATTGTTGTTATATATTTCTCATTATTGAAAACATTGAGCTAATTGTGACATGCTTAAGAATTTATATATTAAGAATGTTATATATTAATGGGGATAATATGAGAAGTATTAGTCTTGTATATGAAGCTTTAATTAATATATTTTAGCTTAATCTATTCATATGTAAGTGCATATCTATTTATATTCAAAATGAAGTTCAAATTGTGACAATATGTTTAAGGAGGCAATAAAAAAAAGACAATATGCAAAGTTCAATTTGGCATTCATAAATATATGATCTTGTAACTTTGAAATTCATAAAATTGAAAAGCTTAGATTCATATAATATAATATTTCAATTTTGTTGTATCATTAACATTGCAATTCTAACATAATGGATCTAAACAGAATGTTCCTTGGATACTTTATAGTAGATCCAAACAGAATGTACATAACGTAAACAAAATGGATCCAACCTGGATATACATTAAAAAATATACAAAATGAATCCAACCAAAATTCTCTATAAACCATAATCGTCAACTAGAATTATATACAAACTAGAATTGTATTTAACAAGAATTACATGCAAAATTGACATTATGCACCCAAAAGATAATGGATCCATCCAGAATTCTCCACAACTAACTCATGCACAACTATTTGTCATTTACACTTTGTTGACTTCCAATTTGAATATTACAAGCTTATTGGTTTAAATTTCTAATAGCTTTTTGTTTGTAAGCCTGCTCTTGCAATTGTCATGATGTGATTCTTGGGGCTTCCTTCCACCTTAACTCTTTGGGTCAGAATGATAGTTGAAATGTGTTTAGATCAATTGATCCAAATGTTCTCTTTCTCCTCAATAATGGAGGTAAACCTGCAGATGACTATTACAAAAAGGGTAAAAAAAAATAAATTATTGATGTACCTAATATATAGAAGACTAATAAATGTTAATAATGATATATGATACTTGACAATTGTATTAAACTAAAATTAGCTCCACCAACTTTGAAGGCTATCTACTGGAAATTGAAGAATGTGGTTGAGATAAAATTATTTTTGTTATTTGATCTTCATAAGGCTTGTATACCTATCCAATATTGACATATCAATTATTATTTACCAAAATAAAAATAAATTAAAAATTTATATTAAGTAACAAACCTCAATTTCATCTTGACTAGAAAGAAGTGGACCAGATTTGTTTTTTCGCTTGTTATGACCATTTTTGCCATATTTGCCATATAGTTGGAATTGCCCCTTCTGTGATAGTCTATAAGGAATTTTTACTTGCTTTGGTTCATCTTTATCTTTTGCTTATTCTTCTTAGGTCTACCAGGAATAATTCTCTCTAAAAGTGGATGTATCTCCTCATGGGTGTTTGATGGTCAGAATTTTTGACCTCTAATTGGTTGCAGGACATTATTATAAACTTTTACAAACCTCCCTCTATGATAACAATCATCCATATATGCCTCTAGTCATTGTTTGGCATAGAAAATGGCACTAATAGCATGATTACAAAGATTCCTATAAAGTTCATATTCTTTAGAACTTCAAGCCTGCTCCTTCCCGAATCAGATAGCATGTGTGTCACCGTCATTAGTCACTTCATTCTTCTTATCCCCATTCTAAATAACTCTCTATCCCATTGCATTCTTTTTATTCTTGTTCAATTTTTTCTTCGGCTTTGGTGTTATATCCCCCTTCCATCTCTTAGCTTACTTCTTAAGGTAATAGTTTCTTTTAATTAACATGGATTTGATAGTCTTTAACATGCTAATGATAGGCAATCTTTAGCCATCAAAATCCAAAAGTTGAATGTCTTGCTTATGTTATTGTCTATAATTATACATTTGGACTAAATGCTTTAGAAAGCCCCACTCTATGTTTGCTTCGAATATTTAAGCAAGTTATGGACAAATCTTGGTGCAAGTTAGTTTCATTTAGTGAGTCTTTCATCAAATTCTTTAGGAAATGTTGCCCAGGCATAATTCTAAAAATGCTTTCATAAAATGCTTTCCCTTTCATTTCCCAACCCAGTTGTGAAATATATGCCTTACACACATCTTAAATATAGCAAAGGGCAATACATCATTCTTAGCTCATATAAATCCTTGCAAATTAAGGGCAGCTAGTTAAAAGTGGTCATAGATGCAAATATGTAAGGAATAACTTTTTAGCTAGATGAATTACCTTTTAAAAATCATAGTTACTCCTTCACTATCTTCAAGCTCTAAATCATTGGCTAATTGCTCTATAAATCATGTTTACGTCTCAATATTCTCCACCTTAACTACTGTTCATGCAATTAGATAGATGCCTCAATTGCCATCAACTCCTATGGCACTTAGAAATTGTCTTTAGTACTTTGTTTTTAAAAAAACATCAATCCATGCCAATAATTGGTCACAAATTCTTCCGCGCCTTCTTTGTTGCATCAAAACACATATACATTCTCTCAAATATCATTTTATCTTTATCCCTTCTAAGTTGAAGCTCTAATGTAGAACTTGGGTAATCGTTATGCTACTCTTTTGTTTTACTTTGAGTATCTTCCTTCTTGTACACTGGCACATGTTGGAATTAAAAGATAAATTTTAATTTCTTTCTACATTCTTCAACAATATTCTTGATTTTAATGCTTAGCTTGTCTAGGATTTTTTTTTCTTGAGGTGTCTTATGATAAAGTTGGATGTAACTAGCCTTGACTTGTTTGGTATACTACATATATGCTCTAGATTCTAAGTTTTTAGCTTCAAACATTGATATTTTCTATTATATGAAGTATATAGCTCAAATGGAAAACCATCATTGCAATGATATTTTATCCTTTATTCTTCATTCCTCTTGTGTAAGATCCTATATCAGTTGGGGAGGAGAACGAAGCACTCTTTATAGGGGGTCTAGATACCTTCTCCTTGCAAGCGCGTTTTTCATGCTCTAACGCACCGGATCCCATCAGAACTCCGAAGTTAAACATGCTAGAGCCAGAGCAGTACCAGGATGAGCGACCTCCTGAGAAGTCTTGTGAAAAAACAAAACCGTAAGGGTGTGAGGCCCTAGAGGCTGAGGCCCAAAGTGGACAATATCTACAAGCGGGTGGGTGCGAGGCTCGAGAGGCCAAGGTCCTACAATTAGTATCAGAGTTAGTATCCGGGCTGTTGTGCCAGCGAGGACGCTGGGCCTTCTGGGGGGGGGGTGGATTGTAAGATCCTACATTAGTTGGGGAGGAGAACGAAGTACTCCTTATAGGAGTGTGGATACCTTCCCCTTGCATATGTATTTTTCATTTCCTAACGCATCAGATCCTATCAGAACTCTGAAGTTAAACATGCTAGGGTCAAAGCAGTACCAGGATGGGTAACCTCCTAGGAAATCTTGTGGAAAAACAAAATCGTGAGGATGCGAGGCCCTAAAGACCGAGGCCCAAAGCGGACAATATCTGCAAGCTGGTGGGCGCGAGGCCAGAGAGGCAGAAGTCCTGTGGACGCGAGGCCCGAGAGGCCGAGGTCCTACATCTTAAAACTCAAGTTAAATTCTATTGTTGTTGCATAATTAGCAACCGCTTTTTTAAAGTGTTTAGAATTATAAAAAATCATTCGTAACATCCATTTACTTGCAACAACTCTAGGAACATGTCTATTCGTTTCAGTGGTCACCTCAATGTAGTATATGATTCTTCACCACTAAGATATTCATTACTGGCCAAGAAACTCCCAAGATCAAAAGAGTCAATATATATTATGTCATGATCTCATTCAACAATAATGTCAAAATCCGAGTCAGATTTACCTCTATTATGATCACCAATCTCACGTCCTTCTTGAGCACCTATTTCAACCACATATTCACCACTCAAATCACCACTTATATCTTCACAACCTAACTCACCTCTGTCTTGAGTACCCATATCAGAAGCACCATCATCATTAATTTTAACACCACTACCAGTTGATTCTACGTGTCCTAAATTAAGTACATCACCCACTCCAACATCAATATTACCTCCCACATCCACTCCAACATCAATATTATCTCCCAACTTAACATCAATATCATTGTGACCTCCCAACTCAACTCTTATAGCACTATCAGAACCTATATCCACTCCAATTCCACCTTCAAATTCCTTAACCCTTTTTTTGTAGCAGTTATCATGCCACATTAACATTGTTATAGATGGTGTGGGTTTATTTACATGCTCTATGTAAATATAAATTATACCATATACATTTAATAATTTAATCTTATGACCATTGTTAACAATTAATGGACCCGTTATGAGTGTTATTAATAGTTAATAATGTAGATTGTTATAGTAATCACCAATTCCTTAGAAGTATGTCATATTTCTTACAAATGGCCATATGTTTCAATAATACACGTCATTAACTTCACATTTAAGCTAACTAAGAATGTTAACTTTAATCTTAAAATGAGGAAGTCCTTAAGGTCTTTGAGGAATGGCTAAAGAAATTCCAAGTCAAACTCAATAATTTATTAATGAACCAGATATTTATAATTTGCACATTTAACACGCCAATCAAAGCATAGGGAAACTAGTTGCCCATCAAAACACATGGATGGATAGTTATAATTTCATCAATTATTATATCACTTCAATATTAGTCAAATGTCAACATTTAGCCATTTTATGATCAGATGAAGTAAAACTTCGTAGATTTTCATAGCTCTTTCTATTTCATTGATTTCATTGTTTCATACATAATTACCATACACAGATGGCATATTAGTTGCATATATTCATTAATTTTATAGCTTTGCAATGGGTTCAAAACAAAATAACTTAAACTTTAAAGTATAATTATATGTTGTAGTGCATATAAGTTGTAGTGTATAGCATCACTATCTAGGCCTCTACATGTAAGAATTTCAGCATTATAACCACAAATAATTCTTTATTTATAAGCCATAAACACTAAGTAAATATAAAATATGAGTGGAGAACAAGTAGTGATGGGAATGAGTAGAGAACAAAGTTGCAATTAGAGTGAGTGGAGAAGAAAGATACCTAAATTGGATAACAAAAACGAGATTGGAGTGAGTAGAGAACAAAGATGCGGTAGAAAAAAAAAGTATTTTTGGACCCTCCAAAAATTTAACCAAACGGGCACCAAAATTAAGTAAACCAGAAATTTTATTATTAAATTAGTAAAAGAAGACAAAAAACTAAATAAAATCAAACAAACTCTAAAATTAACTCTAGTTTGAAGACTAATCATAATTACAACAATATCCCAACTCAGCGAACAATTTCTATAGAAGTCCCTGAAAATTGTAAAAGTTGGAGTTTAGAGTCCAGATCTTTTGTCCAATTTTATGATGTCTTATTGTGTCTAATGAATCTCGGCCATTTATTTATGTGGAGCTTGCATGAAATCTACGTGGATCCCCCAAAATAAACGGCTGAAATTTTATAGAATAGAATAAGATAAAGTAAAAGCGGACAGAATGGTTTCTAAAGTTTAATCCCCGCAATCAACAAAATATTAAAAAGTCGACACGCATGCACGGCACACCTAACGTCTTCTCAACAACCCCCTAAAAAGTCAGTTGAAAAAACAGCCAAACCTACCTCGCTTTGATCGCCCCGTCGGCGGACTTCCTGACGTCGTTTTCCTCCGCTATTTTAAATTTTAAACGCTTATTCCTTTCCTCCAAACACGTCCCTCAGTTCTCCCTCTCAAACAAAAAAAGAACCCATGGCTTTAGTTACTCAACCAGGGACTAGCCTCCTTGACAAGTGCTTCTTTGCTTCTAAACCTCACTCTTCCACTTCACTTCCTCTTCCTAAATCTCGCTCTCTGGTCGTGCGGAATTCTGTATCAGCGCCACCGTCGTCGGCTGCGACGAAGGTCACGAAGGAGTGCAAGGTGAGGTCTATCAAAGCGAGGCAGATTATTGACAGCCGGGGAAATCCTACCGTCGAGGTCGATCTTGTCACTGATGATCTGTTCCGATCCGCTGTGCCTAGTGGAGCCTCCACTGGAATCTATGAGGCCTTGGAGCTCAGAGATGGTGATAAAAGCGTTTATGGAGGCAAAGGCGTGCTTACTGCGGTTAGAAACATCAACGAGATCCTGGCTCCTAAGCTTGTTGGTGTCGATGTCAGGTGATAATCAAGTGACAGAACAGAAGTATTTAAATGTTAACTAGCTATGCAGATGAGCTCTTAAGTTATGGAGATTGAACCATATTGATGCTCTGTATTTTTGAACTTCTTAGGATTGGAATATATCATGTGTTGTTTGATCAAGTTCCCATTAAGTTATAGCACTGACTACTGAGAAAACGTTGAAGCTTGGGATGATATGAACTTTTTTATTGATGTTTCGTCTATTAGTAAGTACTGCTACAGCTATTTCTTGGTGTAATTAAGTATATTTAATGTGAAATACAAGATCATGGATTCTGTTTTAATGGGTATAAAGCTAGAACAGAGTGCACCATTCCTCCTACTTGGAGCTAGTTTCCACTTGCATTGTTAACAAATCAAATAAGATATTTAAATCATTGTTTGCGTATTTGCTCCTTGTGGAGTTTGTTGGCATATCTGTATGGAGTGGATCCCTTCATTGTGTACTGTAGTCATGTGGTTTTGACTTGTGTTTCATTAGAAATCAAGTTGATGTGGATGCTGTCATGCTGGAAATTGATGGAACTCCAAATAAGTCAAAACTGGGTGCTAATGCCATCCTTGGAGTGTCCCTCAGCATGTGCCGAGCAGGTGCAGGAGCAAAAGGAATACCTTTGTACAAACATATTCAGGAATTATCGGCAACAAAGGAGCTTGTGATGCCAGTCCCTGCTTTTAATGTGATAAATGGAGGCAGTCATGCTGGAAATAATCTGGCTATGCAAGAATTTATGATACTTCCGGTAGGAGCAACCTCATTTGCTGAGGCACTCCGAATGGGTAGTGAAGGTTAGTGAACAAAATCCTCAATTCTAAGATTGTTTTCTTTCGTAAATTGTGCAGTCTAATTGACTCTGTATTTGGAAGGGATGGCTGTCCTTGTGCCTCTTGTTGACTTCAATATGAAGCCCAAAAAAATAATTTTGACATTTGAAAAAAACTGAGAAGTAAAAGGTATCTGAAATTCATCTGTCACGTGTCAAAGTTGATAGGCCAAATAAATGGAGATTACAGATTGATGTTTACGACTCTGAGGTGTGTGAAAATAGATTTCCTCTACTCTCAATTTTGCATTGTTATGATTTACCTGCTCTGCCAAGGATTTGGTTTATGTATACCATTTTCCAACATAATAGGTTATTGTTTTGTAAATTGACTTGAATATAATATTACTGTTTATCACGCTGCAAAGATTATTAACTGGTGTATCATATGATATTACAGTTTATCACACACTCAAGGGGATTATCAAGGCAAGGTATGGTCAAGATGCTTGCAATGTTGGAGATGAAGGGGGATTTGCTCCCAACGTCCAGGACAATAGAGAGGGACTTGTTTTGCTCATGGATGCTATTGAAAAAGCTGGTTACACAGGAAAGGTAGGCATCAATTTTAGCAGTTAATTACTTTCACTTTCACTTCCAGTTGCAGTTGCAGTTTGCTTATGAAGCACGTGTAAACTTTGCATTGATGCAGATAAAAATAGGAATGGATGTTGCTGCATCAGAGTTTTTGACAAAGGACAGACAATATGATTTGAACTTCAAGAAACAACCAAATGATGGGGCTCATGTCCTCTCATCTCAGAGTCTCTGCGACCTCTACAAGGACTTCATCAAGGATTTCCCTATAGTGTCTATAGAAGATCCATTTGACCAGGATGATTGGAGCTCATGGGCTTCACTACAGTCTTCAGTTGATATACAGCTTGTTGGAGATGACTTGTTGGTCACTAACCCAAAGAGAATTGCTGAAGCAATTCAAAAGAAGGCCTGCAATGGCTTACTTCTAAAGGCAAACATTGATCCTATCTTTAGCTTCTAATTTTGATAGGAATAAATCCATTTCTATGCTTTCGTTTGTAGATTGTGATGATAACACAGAACAATTGCTTCACTCCAATGCTCATTTTTCCCTACTGGACTGCAGGTTAATCAGATAGGCACAGTGACAGAGTCCATTAGAGCTGCACTTGACTCAAAAGCTGCAGGTTGGGGAGTGATGGTCAGCCATCGCAGTGGTGAAACTGAGGATAACTTTATTGCTGACCTTTCTGTTGGTTTGGCTAGCGGACAGGTTTGTTAACAATCTCCCTTGTCTATGGAATATCATCCTTGATGCTATGGGTATTTGATTGCTAATGCTTTTTGTGTAGATCAAGACTGGAGCTCCTTGCAGGAGTGAGCGGCTAGCCAAGTATAATCAGGTAAATCAGTAATCTCCTCTAGTTACAGCTTCAAGGTGAACTTTCGTGCCAGATTTTTTATGCAAAAACACGGTCAATTTGCCACCTTTTACCTCTAACTCAACAAATCCCCTCTTGGGAAATTGTCTTAAAGTTTTAGCACTCTTGTATCAATTTCCATGCTTTTTCTGGTCATAGAATAAGTACATCATCAATGCTTTTCATGCCTATATTTTGTGATGTAAGCTTAATGTTAATGACATTACTACATCATGGATTAATTGGCTATTGTTCTGATACTCGAGCTTTCTCTGTGCCAACATACCCAAGATATCATGTGGCATATTTTATAGAAGGGCTGAAATAAACTTCTAGCGGTTATTTCAACATCTTTGCAGAATCCTTTGATCCGAGTAGATTTCAAAATGCAGTATCTTCAGTTGGTACTTCCATGTTTTATGCAACATCAGTTGACTGAATTCATGAGTTCATACAATTTAAGAGTTGCATGGGTCACGTTCATTCAATCAATCACCAAAATATAAACCCTAAAATGGGTTTACTTTGAGTAGTGTTTTCTCATTCTTTCCAGAGTCGATTCTCATTTGTATTCTTTTGACTAATTATATATTCCTCACTTCTTGTATTGTTCCCAATTCAAATGCAGCTTCTGCGTATAGAAGAGGAACTTGGAAACGTGCGTTATGCTGGCGTGTCATTTAGATCCCCATAGTGAGAAGGAGGTCGCAGTTTGATTTGTAAGAGAATGACAGTCCACACATCCCGACATATGTTGCAAATTAGACTCAGGAAACAGGGTTTCTTCAATTTTGAACAAGTGTGGACTCGAATAAGCAAGTTATGCTTTGAAGAATCTGTTGTAGTGTACCATTAGCTGTTTGGCCCCATGACATCTATGAATTTGTAACCCTTTTTTCCCTTGTCTTTAATGTGAGATCAGAATGGAAGCATAAAACACAAGGATGATTTACGCAAATCTTTGGTGAGCATGTTAATAAAGTAGCCTGTCTTTTCTACACAAATGCCATGCAAGTGGTTACAACCTCATGCAGAAGTTTGTATGTCGTAAACATTTTACAAATCGTACCAAAACTGGTCGCTGGAGAGATGAAAGGAATAGCCATTTGGGTCACCTCTTGACAACAAGTGACTAATAATCATGAATAACTGGACCACTATAAACTCCTTCTCGCATATAAAGATTATCAGGTACTCCTAACTCTGCTAGCCATGCATAGTCCTCTACTTTTGCGTTGCCTAACCGAGCTTCATTTCCTGTAGCTTTCACATAATATGTTTTAAGTTAACTCGAGTCCTCGATATCAAACCATCAAAGAGATGAGTCCAAGTGATGACCGTAACAGAAAACATTACTCACCAAGGATAGAATAAGGATAGTCGTGGTAATATGTGCATTTTCGGCCTGCATCTTCTCTGTAAGGAGGTGCAAGAATGTCAAGAACAGCGCAAGGGGTGACCGCAGTAAAACAATGAAGATTTCCACCCCTATTAGGGTACAAGACTGATGTATCACATGGCGCTGTTAAGACTTTATCAACTGACAATTTTGCCAACCTCACTGTCAAAGCCATAATTATACATGCAGTCAGTGTATGCCTATACAAAACTCAAAAGATGGGTTAGCAAAAATCACGAAATAGTCATCCTGTTTCTTTATTTCTTCTCAATTAGTCGTCCAAAACCCAAGCAAACGCTATATCATGTCAATCAGACATTTCTCATCTCATCAAGAGCAATCTAAAACAGTTCCGGCCCATATCTTAAGACCGTAAACCTCTCATGCTAACAGATGATATTTAGAGTCCTCCTAATTGATTAAAAGTCGGAAGAATCGAATGGAACTGAGAAACTTAACCAGCATCTAGCATAAGAAAACACTATGCATAAGTCACAGGTGCAACTGTTCTTTCCACACCATCAGAGCTTTCCTAAATTTAATCAAGGCCCACAAAAGGCATTGCTTCTTTAGAGAATAAGGAATGCTGCCAACCACCGTAACTGCTTAAGCCAAGATATTGATAGTGAACCACTTCATTCAATACATTCAAGGAATATGGAGACGACCACAAAGAGATGCCGTTGCACAATGAATACTGCTTTATCAAACAATTCATCACTTCTGGATTTGAAATGGCTAATTATTTTATGAGCATGGCATTCTCGCATTGTTTGGGCTCTCCTAATTTGCTCAGCTGATGGCTAAAATTGAATGCGTGGCTAATGGGTTCCTCCTAAATTACCATACTTGAGTCCATAGTAGTAACAAGACACTGGCTGAAAATAACTGAAGTTTCAAGATGAGGTCCTAACCATTGCTTTAAAATTTATTGCTATCAAGCAAAATATGGAATTTTGCATAGCTAATTTCCCAAAGTTACAGCTAAAGAATGGCAAAAAAGGATGTAACAATGGATTTTCAGATTTATAGGTTCCTGAATGTGGGGATAATTGAAGTAGATTAAGCTGGATCGCTTCAATTGAACAAACCTTTAAAAAATTTAATTAAGGTACACAATTACAACTCTGCACAACCTCATAATTTAATGGAAAAGATAGAAGATTTGCAAGTAAATGGTCAAGTGAATATTCTATCCGGCTTGAGAAAGCCTAAAACTTTCATACCAAAATCAAGTTTCACAATATATTTCTCACCTGATGGATAACCATTTCCCTTGGCTTCTTGGACACAGGCAGGTTCAACCCAATCATAAGCTTTCACATGCAAGGAGCCATACAGAACTTTACTAAAAACAGTCATGCCTGGATGATCATGGAGTGGAATAACAGCAGAAGTAGGAAAACAGAATATGCACATCTGCAAAGAAAACTATGCATCATTTCAAAAAGCTTTAGATGACACAAATTCATTTTCCTATATCAATTTCTTGAGATAAAATTTTAATATATAGCAGCTATATTTAAGAACATGAACGTGGGCATTTGGTCTCGTTTTGCAATAAAATGAACGGAAAACTGAAGAGAAAAGTTCTATCCATCCTGAACAAGAATGAGTATGGTAATTAAGGTAACCATATTTCAAGCGGTAAGGTTCCTAAATGTCAATGTGATACAGTTATATACAGTAAAAAAGGTTATGACTAACAAGTGCAAAAGGACTATTTTAGACAGAAGACGTAAAGCTTACCGTAAAACTTTCACATTCATAAATATCAATATATGTAATTGGTTGAGCCCATCGAGCTATCCTACTTGATCGATGAAGTCCAAAAAAGCCAAGCCCTCGGTCATCATCTGAGCTTTCCTCTTTAAGCCCTACATCTTCAGGACCTACTGTGTCTGCATAACAGTAACATTAATGGTGTATTAGAAGGACAAGGGTACAGAGGGAAAATCTGCAAAGCAATGACGAATCAAAATAGTTAATTGCATATTTGACATAGAAATATCCCTTCAAAGGCATTTATCTGGGTAGAAATAGTTTCAAGTAAACAAACAGGAATAGCTCTGAAATAAAGAGTTCAGGATAGCAAATGCTTTGGTTGCCTCAATGCACTACAGTATGACAATCAAAACTGAACTAATGCATCGATCGATTACTTGAATGCTTCATCTTGCTCTACAGCATGAGATAAATGCTTACCTTTGTTCAAACAAAAACCAGAGACTATATATGCTTCTAAGGCAATTTTGTGTTTAAAATCAAATAAGCAAGTGAACCATGAAAGTTTTTCAATAGAAGGTGATCTATTTCTGGCTAATACACTGTTATGAAGTAGGTGACATGTGTCAACTCTACATGATGCACTGCCTCTGCATCCAACTTCTTTTCTTTTTCAATCCATTTGCGTTGGGTTGGAGAAAAAGATTAAATAAGATTTTTTTCTTTAAAAAAGGGAACAATAAATACATAACGATGCAGTATTGAACTAAGGGACACTTTTCAAGTGGGTTAATGAGCTTCAAAATGTAATAACAAGGTAAAATGCATAACAACCTCACAATTTTCTCATGATATATACTGCATCGTTATGTAATTATTAAGGGAGTGAGAGTAATCATGAAGTTTTAGCAACCCAATTAGTCATCCTACTGAAACAACAGAGTTTCTTAAATTGTTAAAAGGCCAACGATCTGTTACAAATCAAAATCTTTTCTGCACCTCTTTAAAAGTATTCCTACATTTAGTAGCAAACAGTGAAATAAAAGAATTACATCGGAAATGTCTCTGGTGAAAGGTATGGCCAAACCAATTCTTCTTATTTCAGAACCAGGTTGAACACCCTGAATTACCCAATTGTGTAGAATGGACTAAGAATAAACCAGTGCAGACAGCAATCAAGCACATGATATTACAAAATAAATAAAGATAGCATTTTTCAAGAATCCCAGTCAAAGCTCGAGCCAACTACACCTAAAAGAATCAAGCAAATTGCAACCATCCGCAAAACCCTCCCAGTGTTCAGGTTTAACTCACAAAGCCAAAACATGGTAAGACAAGATCAAACATAATCCGTAAATTCGACAACAAACTTGCATCAATACATAATCTTTTATTTATATAAAAGTAGAAGAAAGAAAGAATACCCAGAAGAGAGCAGAGTGAGTTGATAGCGTTGGAAGATGGGTAAGGTATCCCAGAGGGTGTAAAAGTCAATTTGCAGAGGTCATAAATAGCCTCTACTTTAGAGGAGGAGGAGGAGTAGCTCCGGTCCGGCATGGTACGGAAACAGGAAGAGAAAAAAGAGCGGAGGTTTATGCGTTCAAAAACTACCCTCCTGGCCCAATCATTTGCAATCTGCAATTTTGACAGCACATTGGTTTTAAGCATGACTTTTATACACAAATGTGTGAAGAATTTTGATGCAGAAGATAAAGCTGAATGAAAGGGACAGGAACTAAGCTCTAATTCCTGATGCTCTCTCAGTACTCTGTGTACTCTGTAATCTGTGTGCAGCCAACTTTTTGGTTTCTTTCTTTAAAGTTGCAATTAGGCTGGGCAATAGGCCCGACCAGGCGGACCTGACCCAAAACCCAATCAGACCTTAAATAACAGACTGATCCAAATTTGAGCTGCTCGCTCAGAATGCTTGGACCTGCACTTGACTCCAAATTTCTATTTTTGGCGGGAAGCCATCTTTTTTCCATTTCTAAGGCTTCAAAACCTTCCATTTCCCATCTATCTCTGTGGAACTATAATGCAATTAGGGTTTATGCATTGAAATTCCCAGGCGAATTATCATGGAAGGCAGTGAAAGCGAGGCAGTTTTCGATTCTTTGAGTCTGAATCCCCAAATTTTCATCAACGAGACGCTTAATACCGTTGATCATCTGCTTGATGACGCTTTCCACTTCCTTTCTCAGTAACTACTGACTCTCGCACTTCACTTTCCTGTTGTTGTTTTTGAAAAATTTTTACGTAGTTTTTACCGCTGCAGAGAAGCATCGAAACTCTTGAGAACAGAGGGAACGGAGAGGTCCCAAAGTCTAAATCAGGTAAGAACTCGAATGTTTTCCTTTCTTAGATTCCTATTTTTGCTTCAGTTTTGTGCGGCTTTAATATTAGTTTCCGAAAATTGACCCGAAAATGAGTGCAGTGCTGCTAAGTTTTGTTTCCCCCCCTAATTTTGTGTGATTCAAGCGTTTGGGAAGTTTCTTGTGACCTTATTCTGCTGGCACACTCGGTTTTAGTAGACTTCCAAGGAAAATATAAGAAAGTAGCGTCAACAAGAGGCCCTGAATGATTGGGTAAAAGATATGGTGACAGTGATTGCCGCCGGGCTTGATTTTATGGTTATGCTTCTATTGTTGTTTCCAGGGCATCGCTTACATTCGTAATAAGATACAGTCAGATCTGGACACGAGATTGGGAATGTGGGAAAAATACTGTCTTCACCACTGCTTTTCTGTTCCCAAAGGTTTCCATTTGCCAGAAAGTGTATGTCCTCGCTGTTAATCTATTCAGTTGTTTGACACTGCTTTCTTTATAGTTTATTTTGTATGTTAAGGTAATGCTCAGTGCAACCTTTTGTTTGATGCTAGGATCTTTTTTCTTTAATCCTATTTTGATCTGTTGCTCACCATAGGATGTGTTTGTAGGAGAAAGTGCTAACTAAGTTTTCAGTATGGATCCCTGGTTAATGTTACTGTTAATTGTCCTTGGCAATGGAGGTAGAATGTATGAGCAGTTAAAAATTATCTGTCAGGTCTTAACTTGCTAGCCTATATTGATTGAGAAAGGAGGTTTTATGTTCATGTTAAGAATGTGTAAGGCATAATAAATTGGTCACGTCAATTAAGAGGTTGAGACCTGAGAATTTACATATGAATCTGTAGAAAGGTGGTGATAATGTCGCCAGAGTATTTCTGGGGGCCAATTATAGGAGAACAATTTCTAAAGAACACATAGCCTTGTAGGAAGAGTTCAGAAAGTTTTAAGTTGTTATAAGTAAATAATTTGACATACGAGTTTGAACTAGTCAATATGATTCCTACATTTGTTCTTTGTAAACTTTTGGAGAGCATCTAATGTGCTTTAAAGAAATACACGTTTATCTAATCCACCTTTACTTAGTGGCTTGATCTCCTGATTTAATATGCCTGTAGCTTCAAGAATTCCTAATATGGTATAGTCTTTTTCTTTTCGTTCATTTGGATCTATCCCACATTGTTAATTTTGTCCATATCCTTCTTTTCTTTAAAGAGGGGTAGGTGGAGTTATCCAACTTAGTGGTTTATTTCCTTAGGCAGTACTGTTTGTGCTGTTAGTAATCAACATGAAATAAGTTCCTTCTATCTTCAGCAGACCAAATGGGTGTAGTGACTCAAAATATACTTCGTATAGTATTTACAGCTGCTTAGACCTTGAGAAATGGGGCAGTGTTAATTCTTTGGAATTAGTGACACATCTACTTTGAATAGATGAAACTATTTTAAAACCTCCCATTGAATGATTTGCAACATTTAATGTGGATATTCTTGCTCAACTTAATTGGAAGATTAAAATGAAGCTGAAAGAGGAATGTTATTTGATTCCTATAGACCTTATTGTATGGCAACTCTCTCTCTCTTATTTATGTATCTCCAATGTACAGTGTGATTCATACTTTACTGGTTTTGGTAAATTCTTGATGAAAAATTGTGGGTGTTTAAGGTTGATTTAATGCTTTCTACTTTGAACACGTAAAAAGGCTTATGAATATCACAAGTATGGGCAATGAAGAAGTATTCCTTTCATATGAAATGTTCTATGACAAGTGCTTCACTGAATAGTCTTAATGAGTTCTCTTGTACAGAGTTCCATTCTTTGTGTTTGCATTGTCTTAGCTAGGGATGGCATTTTTGGCCCATCAGCCTAAATTTAGTTATTTTCAATGGGCCAGGCTCAAGCCCAAACTGACTCGAAATTTAATTATTCAAAGCAAAACAACACCGTTTTATTTAAAAGAGTTGGGTCTTGTGTAAGATTGGGCCTAGGCAGCCCAGACTTAAATCCAATTTTAAAAAATAAGTTTTTTTATATTTTTAATTTTAAAACAATTATTTTAAAAAAAATTGGCGAGAGCTGGCCCATTGCCATCCCTAGTCTTAGCCATCTATAAAATATAAGTCTTCCTTTCTCTATATTATCTATATCCAACACACAACTAGCAGCTCACTGAGGACTCACTTATAGACTGAACCAATCGAAGAGAATCTGGAAGAGCAAGGTGAGCTTTGTGATCCTGCTCTAGACATGCAGTTGAGTTCCTTGAGGGACAGGTTAACCATGGTAAGGTAATTTCATATATTGCTGTAACTCATATCTGCATGTGTTGTTTCCTTAGTTTTATCAATATGAAAAAATGTTCTGCAGATTGGTAAGGAATCCGCTGAGCTGAATCATGAGCTCAGAGAATTGGAAAGACAATCTGCTTCAAGTGATAGGTGTGCTGCAATTGTCAAAGAGGTATTGGAGTCATATGAGCAAAACTCTGTTCATGAACTATTTGAAGGTAATTATGCAATTTTATTATGTAACATGGAAGTTCTTGAATAGTTATTACACATTTTATCTGCACAGAATGTGAACATTGGGTTTTCCTACAGTTTTATTTTGAAAATTGGATTTTATATGATTTTAGCTCATGGAAAAAGCACCAACTTGCTAGAATCTCCAATGGAAATGTAGGGGTGGTTTCTGCTGCTTCATAAGCCATTGCTTCCTATTGGTTGTAATGGTACACATACACACCTAACCTCCAAATAAAGTGGTGGTAATCAACGGCACCAACTATAATCATAGTAATCACTTTGTTATTGTTGTTTATGCTACTTATGTGTATAACTGACCTGTTTGGAAGGTTCAGGCTTTTCTTTTGTTGATGTAATTGTTTCCCTGATATCTGTTGGCTTCACTCTGCAATTCCTACGTTAAACTTCTCCAATTTGTTGAAATGTACTTTTCCTTCCATCGGTGCACCACCTAGTTTAAGAAGCTACGGCTAACAGAATTTTGTGTTTATGGATGTGTACTTGATATGGAAATAAATCTATGAGATTACCCCATGATACTGCTCTCGAGAATAGGTGCCTCTATGTGTTTGTATTTATCTTCTTTTAAAAGGACTTCTTGTTTTCAACAACCCGAGAACTTTTTTGGTTGTGGAAGAATATTTTTGGATGGAAAAGTTCATGTCAGCACGGCATGGTAGTTTAGGTGTTCTAACATTTTTGTAATTGCTTCCTTTAGAAATGACAAGAACTGCATCCGAACTTCGTGTCAAAATAGAAGATCTGGGAACAAAGAGGGCGAAAGATGTAGAATGTGGTAGAGCAAAGAGCTTTTTTGAATCAAACAGAGAGTTGCCAACATTGAATCATGTGAAGGGTAGAGACTCCATCAAATATTTGTGGTTTGATACCGCTGCAAAATCTGTAAAAGCTACGGTTAAGTTTTATCTTTTGTGTTTTCAGGCCTCTCCGATGCGAAATTGGAAGAATTTAAAGAATTTATATCCAATATAAAGGCCACCTGACCTTCATGCCTCATCAGCACTGCAGGAGAGTTGTTTAGCAGTTAGTACCAATTAATTCTATATCGCCAAAACTGCTGGTGCTTGATTTACCTAAGAGTATGTAACCTCTCATTGTTTGAACCAGACTTGGTGAAAAGTAGACCATTTTCTCTAATACTGTTTGTTTCTAACTGTAGCATGTGAATTTCGTTCTATCATTAATAACTCTCCTAATCTGTCTTGTTTTAGATTCTTGGCAGCTGTCTCAGTCAATTCTAATCAGATGTTTGATGTTTCTTTGTACATTTCTCTAATGCTATTTGACTTGTAAATCTAAAGAGCTTTCATCATTGGAGTTTCCAACAGGATATTGTTGAGACTAGGTTCCAGAAGAAATTTAGCATGTGAGGGTAAAGTGAGGAATCATGTGAGAGTTAGTTACAAGAAGAGAATAAAA
>JAOQMR010000007.1:12163454-12196688 GCA_027563865.1 Erythroxylum pelleterianum
GCTTCAATACTTAGCTCTCACTAGACCCGATATAACCATGGCTGTTAACAAGACTGCTCAGTTCATGCATTCACCCTCGGTACATCATTGGCAAGCCGTTAAGCGCATACTCCGATACTTGAGAGGTACAATGGATCATGGCATTGTACTAAAGTCGTCCCGTTCATCCTCGCTTGTTGCTTTCTCTGATGCGGATTGGGGTGGCGATAAAATTGATCGAAAAAGTACCTTTGCTTATGTTGTTTTTCATGGTGCTAATCTTATCTCGTGGTGTTCGAAGAAGCAGAAAACCGTAGCTCGATCTAGCACTGATTCTGAATATCGTGCACTAGCTTCGGCAGCTTCCGAGGTGTACTGGCTTCAGTGTCTCCTTCGAGAACTTCATCATTCTCTTCCCACCACACCAAAAATTTGGTGCGATAACATCTCGGCCACTTACTTAGCTGCTAATCCAGTTTTTCATTCTAGATCGAAGCACCTTGAACTTGATTTCCACTTTGTACGAGATCAAGTTCGAAAGAAACATCTTATTGTCTCGTACATTCCGACTACCGACCAATTGGATGATGTGTTAACCAAACCATTGTCTAAGAATCGATTCCTCGACTTGAAGTCCAAACTGATGGTGCTCCCCCCCATCCGTTTACGGGGGGGTGTTGAAGATAAGACTCGGACACCTCAATCATAGGCTCAATCCTAGCCTCAATCATAGCCTTTTTCCATTCACTTTGTTGTTATTTGTCAAGATTTACTTTTGACTTTTAAATTCAAATCTTGTAAATCTTATCAACTCTAACACATGTATGCTCTTTATATATAGTGTTTACTTCTTAACATTAGTGAGATTCTTTTGCCACTCAAACTCTCTCTCTTACAATGGGGATTGTGTTAACTTACCCCTTGTGTTAACTTACCAGCTTTGTTAGAGATGCAGCGCAGCGATGAATGAAGATACAAATCATTCACTAATTCAAACAACCAAGTAACCTTAGAATCTTGGTCACTTCCAGGAAAATAAAGACCAAAAGGAAAACAAAAAGTTTCAGAATTCAAGAAACAGCCTTAAATCAACATCAATTACTTCCAAAACGTTAAAACTAGAAATAGCCTTGTATTCAATTCCAACTTAAACCACAATTATCCGTAGCTGAAGTGAACTATTGATGAGAACTATACTACAAACGAACAATCACATTGAACACATCCTTAAATCACATCACATCACTATTAACAACTCTTAAAGTAGGAGACAATGTGATGTTATTGGTTTAAGTTTTCATGATAATGGATAATTAATTAATCGAGGATTAGTTATTAATAGTGTTGAGAAAGATATTAATATATGATAGGAATTTTTACCATATAATGATCAATAATTGAATTGCATAATAAAGAGTTAATATTTAAGAAAACTTTGGAAGATTCGTTACCTAGGTACTAGTTATTTGATATTGATTAATCTTAGTGTTATCTATGTTCTAGTTTATTATTTGTGTTGAATTTTAGTTTAGTGTAATTAAATCATCATCTTAACTCATTAGTTAGATAATAGAAAACAAGTTTATTACTAGTATTTGTAATCCCTATAAGTTTGCCACTTGATATTCACTAATACTATACTAAAGTTTGATAAGTGCACTTACTTGTGAGATCTATAGAGATTAGATCAATCATGTACACCTTTTGAATTTTCTTCCTAATATAAATTGCTTCTCTAATGAAACCCTACTACCTATATACAACTAATTAAATTCCATTTCTCATTCAATTTTTATCATTACTTCATCATATTAATAAATAAATTGTCTCAATATGCTATCAACATACATATAACCATCAAAGTTAGCATTCATTCCTCACTCCTTTGTGTTATCAGCATTCTCGCCTAAAAAATCCCTTAACATATGATAGAGCTCAACTTATATTAGTCATCAAAAAGCGGCCTAACTTATAAATTATTTCCCAATTCAAGCTCCATAACCATTTCCTTTCATTTCATTTTGCCACAAATTCTTTTCTTTCATTAGCATCAAACACAATATCCATAAATATATCTTTCAAGTTTTTATCTCTTACGGGTACCAAATTCTTAAGTAATTTCTTCAATATGAGCACAAACATAGTTTAAGCCTTATAGTAAGAAATACCACCTCAAAGACGTCACCTATATTCTTACGCTCATGACCTTCCATTCATACACCTAAACTATGTAATAAAAACTATTGGTATTCTAACTATCCAAAAATGCACAACTGAGCAATATAAATTGTTCATGATAGTTTAAACCAACAAGTAGAGTGAACAACATTTGATACTTATTGACAAGATTAGTGATATCAAATATTACTATATCACCAAATTCAATATATATTGCCCTGCTCCTTGCATCAACCTAAAAAATATTCACCAATATTTCTTCCTTATCATAGTCAATTTTATAGAAAAATATATTATCATTCTCCTTCATTCTAATTAACATCTTATAAACCACTTTTGTGTCTCCTTCCAACCTCACATTTCTCAACTTATGATTAAGAGTCTTTATATCAACGAGTTTTGTTCTCATGCCCACTTACAACTACAACAATACATCAAATATTTGTGCATAATCTAATTTTATAAATGTTATTCATTTCTAATCTATGTCTAACTTGACTATCCATAACTTAATTTTCTTATAAACCTCACATTATGTATCGCCCGTTACCATAGGGTACATACCGGAACACCCCGAGGACATTCCAGTACATAACTTATGATAATGACGTGCTAGAGTAGTCACTACAGTCATTTAACATGGCATTTTCTATCTTTATTCTCTTATAAGATATCATCAAGAAAGTCACAATATTTTAAAATCAAAATTTTCTCATTTCATTTCATAAAATCGAATGTTTACATTGACAGTTTTCAATATCATCTGAATACGTACATTATCATATCCTAATACAAAATATGCTACATGAAAGAGGAAATTACAAAAAAAGATCTATCTAATCTTCCAATCTCAGCTGATCTACCTTTGAGTCATTTCTTCTTTTTCCCTAAAAGTACAAGACTATACTTCTTGTAGAATATCTCAGTAGTTAAAGTCATCTCTTGATCCTGAAAAAATCAACGTTGTAATTTTGGTGAATTTTTTGAACTCAATAAAGTAACCATCATTGATGGTTCACTCAATTCATACATCACATCAATACATATAATATATAATTCACATCTTTGCATATGCATAAAGTATCACATTTCACATTCTCATTCGGCATAAAGGCAACAATAAAATTTAATTAGTCAAACATATGTATTAAAATATATATGCAATGTACGTGAGACTCACCTTCTTTTATTATTATCGTTATGGCCGAGTGTTTTTTTACTAGCCTAAATCCCTTAGTGGATATCAAGTTGTATCAAATAATGTCCCATATCCCTTAGTGGGTATCGAGTACATTCATAACTGAGTCCGAGACTCTGATCACAGTCTGAGCTTTAAGCTTTTTACACTGGCGACTCCAGTCACAGCTGCGTTTATCTTTCATGTATTCATGTAATGGATGCTTCACATTCTCATATTCTCAGTCAATCTTATGATTACACGTTCACATTCAAATCTCTTTTATCATCGGACCCTAGGTCCAGCCTTCAACAAAAATCGTTGAGAAAACATTTATTTCTTCTCATTCACATACAAGTAGCACTTCAATATCATATTTATTCATCAAAAGCCTCGGACCTTCATTGTCTAAAATCAACACAATCAAATCACATTCATTTGATAATTCAAACATAATATAAAACAAACAATTAATTGAGTGAGACCATCTAGGTTATTCACAGATTGCTCCCGAAGCTATTGCCTTGAAGTTCTGGCAACGTTTGGATGTTAACATTCCGTTTGCTCCTCTATATCCTACAATATACACATATCACAAATTTGCACAATTATAAGTGTTTATTAATGCACATATATGTATATGAAATATGCGAAATACATGCTCAAGGACAATCTCGGATATCGCTCTATTATTCTCGTCACGTAAACATTCATATTTCAAAACTCACCTAAATATAATTTGTACTTAGGTTTATACCTCAATAAAATCATTAATATCGAAATTTTTAACTCAATTGATCAATTCAGATTTTTCTTGAAACACACTTTCAGGTCTACCGTGCATGATCAATCTGACAATGAAAATGAAGTAATTTGGCAACACGTTCTCTAGAAAAATGTTTCCCATTGTCTTAAGTTTCTAATGACACCAAGATTATTCAATTTGGTTCAGTATTCCAAAAGTTATACTCCAAATAATTCAAACCATTCTTCAACTACAATAGTATTCTGTACCAAACTCCAAGTCAGATTCTGTAATTCTAGAGATAGAATTAAAATTTTATTTCTAAAAATAATTGTATCCCTATGTCTCTAGTTTAATCTAAATTAAGAATCATTCCATTTGGATAACTACAGATCAATATATTGCCAAAATACCGAAGCATGTTTAATGAAAATACTCCATTCATCAATTTTCCAGAACTATTCATCATTTTTCGTCCCAAATTTATCACTCAATCTCTCCCAAATGATTTCAGATGGTTATAATTTTCCAGTGGAGATGAAGAACAATGTGTTACAAGTTTGTTGGTTCAAATATCATGTCATTTGGAGGTCAGGAGAAGAAGTTATGGCCAAAAGATCGAAGGATCTTCGAAAGTCTCCAACCATAGAAGTCACGATCGTGTAGGAGCACGATCGTGAGTTTCCAACGGATTTCAAAAGTCATGATCATGCTCCAGTATGATTGTGAGATTTTTGCTACCCATGGAAAGTCACGATTGTGTAAAAGCATGATCGTGCTTCTCCAATTTCTTTCCCAAAGCCTGCACGATCGTGCTTCTACCTTCTTCTTTTGAAACTGTTGTTTTCTCTTCTTCTTCCTCTCTTTTTCTTAATTCTTCCATTTCTATCTTCATTTTCCCTTTCTTTCACTTCATTTTTGACTCTTGTTTGACTCAAACATTCAAAACAGATCAAAGCCAAGAATCATCACCAAATCTCAAAATCCAAAAAATTCACCGCGAATGTCATTCATTTCCTGCACTTTCCTTCATTTTTATACGTTATGTTCATCTTATTTTTTTCTTTTTCTCAATCTAACACTTCTAATTTGTATCTATCCCAGTTTCGACTTCCATTTAACTCAAATCATCCACAAACAAACCCAAAATCCCAGATTAAAACATAAACATCAATATTAGAAATCATCCACGAATGTCATTCATTTCCATGAACACTCTCATTTCATCTTAACTTTTCATTTTAATCCTACTGAAAGCACGACATCTTCTCACTCTATGTTTTCCTTAACTCTAAACCTACGTTTGTTCATTTTTAAAAACAACCAGAAATTCATATGAACAACCATAAGAAAGAAAATTGGACATATATGAATCTCAATTTTCATAAATTTCTGCACTAATTTCTTACACATTTTGTTGCTATTTCAACTCCAAAAATCATTTTTACACTACCTTATAACATATTGATCATCAAAACTGAAAAATCAGCAAATCCACATTTTCATCCGATTTTCATGGTGAACATGAAAAATGCCTATTTTTTCATGAATATGAAATATCAATACGTCACCATTTTTTGTTTCATAAACCAACAACTCTAAAGGATTAACAAGGTACTAACTTGATAAAACTTCAAAATTTTCAAAAACTCAAGAAGTCCTAATCTTTATACAACTGACATACACCATTGTAGAGGTTGGCAAGTTTCGGTTTTCTTTGGGGCAAATGAAAGAAAAACGAAGTTGGGAGTAGCAAAAGATAGATGAAAACAAGGTTTTTAACTTTGGTGGAGGTTTGATGAAAAACTCTATGTAAATGGAAGAACTTAAAGAAGAAAGCTACGAAGGAGATGAAGACAAGAGTAAAGCACTTGGTCTTTCAAAGTTAAGAAAAACGTGACTTTAGACTTAGACACTTGTCCAATTTCTAAGACCTTAGTTAGTTTCCCAACTAATAAGTTCAAATTGAACTAGTCCCTTAACTCCATCTTTTCATTCCAATTATCTCTAAAATTTTCAATATGATCTTATTTCACAAATTCTAAAGTCATCTCCAAATTTTCAAAGTCATTTTCTCAATAATTTCTAAAGTCACTTTAATTTTTTTTTCAATATCATTTGTTTCTTATTTCTATTTCATCCATCAATTTACTTGTCAAGTGACATTTTTCCTAGTACAATAATAATTAATAATTTCAGCAATTTTTCTTAAAATTCGCCAAAAATTCTAAATCAACAATTTATACACCCCACTTCAATTTTCGATACAAATAAACCACAATTCTCAATAAAAAAACACTTTTTACATATATAAATCAATTATACCCCGAAATTATTAATGAATGCATGTACAATTATTTTTATATGCAAAAACTTTAATATTAATGTGTATGTGCATATCATATAATGCATAAGCATGAAATGCATTTTTTAATCTCTCAGTAATCTCTCAAATATATATTGTTCTAGTCTCAACGTGGGTAATAGGATGTTACACATTGCATGCAATTAATTCATGGGTATGCACATTTGCAAACTTGATTATATTTCAAATGCCTTCATCCAACTAACAATATAATCAAACATTACACTCAATTCTTCTACTGCTTTTAAGTCTCATTCTATTCAACCCTCTTAGTTTGTGCAATTGACCTCTTTGATACAAAAAATTCTAATTTTAAAGTTTCCATTATCATATTTCTTTCGTCCTTTTATATAGCAACCACAAATCGGTGACACCTTACATGCTTTTAGTACAAAAAAAAAATTTATTTTCAAACTTCATTCTCACTTCAAGTACTACCTTTATCTCAATATCATCTGCCCCACTTTATCGGCTTATTACATCTAAACTACTCTTCTTGCTCTTTAGTTCATTACTCATCTCCAACTCCAAGACACATCTGCATTATACTACCAATACCATAATATTATTAAAAAAATACTACCATATTATACAAAATATACTACTGGATAATATAATTAATACCATCGTATGTTAAATAGTTGAAAAATATACTGCACACCAAATCGGCAAGTGTTAAAATGGAATTCAGCCCTGAAACAGACAAACTAGATCTTCTTCCTTGTTTTGTTTTCAAGCTCTTCTTCTCTTCTCACTACACCAACTTTCACTCTTAATAAAAATCAAGCAAAGTCACAATATTCTATTTTATATTTTACAATAAAAACGTTTAAAACCGTGCTACCTATTTCTCATAACAACATTATCATTTCAAACACTCGTGTGCATCTTTAAAGAAACTTAAATGTACCTTACTCAAACGAGAATACTTTAAGCAGGAAATAATTGTTTGATATCACAAATAGCATGAAAATGGTTGCTTAATACCACAAATTACATGAAAATGGTTGCTTGATACTGTACGTAAGTGCTTGCTTGGTGGATAAGAATAAAACATAGCTGATAACAAATAATAATAACAAGGTATATATATATATATAAAAAGACCTTTACAAACTAGGGTTGTAGATTTAAGATGGGGAACCTCAATTTCAACATTCAAGTTCAACAACATGATAAATGTAAAAAGGGAAATGCAAGGTTTTTATTTACCAATAAGTGGTTATCTTTTATATATATATATATATATATATATATATCTATATATAGATAAATTGGCATATTTGTTTTGTCATCCAATTGTTTATAAACATGAATATATATGACAAAAACATGTTTTTTTTTTCTTTCTTTTTGTGTGGATGATGTGCACGATCGATTTATACATACCAACTTCCTTACATAAATAGCCTTTCCATATAAACATGCAACTTTTTTCTTTCGCTAATTCCCATTTGTATTCATCCTTTAACAAGTCATGTTCCGCATAAGCACTTGTCTTTTTCATATTCTGAACGCAATATTAATGATCTTAGGGTTCATTGCCATATGTTATTCGTTGTTTCTCCATCTTCATGGAACCTCTGACTGCCAAAATGCCCTTAAAAACCCTTTATTGATAATGGGTGTGTTTCTCTTTGTGGTAGCTTTGGTAGGGTTCCTAGGGGCGTGTTGTAAGGTTACGCTGGTGTTGTGGTTTTATTCTCTTGTGATGTTCATTTTTGTTCTTGGTCTCATAGCGTTCATGGTTTTTGCTTTCGTGGTTACCCATGAGGGTGCCGGTAAGACGTTGGCTGGGATAGGTTATAAAGAGCACAGACTCGGGGATTATTCCGATTGGCTGCAAAACCATTTCGTATATGGGAAGCATTGGTTTGAGATTAGGAGTTGTTTGATTAATGCCGAGGTCTGCAAAAGTCTTGGAGAGGGTTTTGATCAAGATATTGCCCAGTTTTATCAGAAGAAATTGTCTTCTCTACAGGTTTGCCATTTTCTCTGTCATTTGTTATTTTCCTGCGAGATCTATCGTCCATTAAGATACTTACGACTTATGTTATTACTACGATGATTGACCTTGTTGTCTTCTGCATATCATGATCAATGGTGCCCTGCATTTATCTAGAATAACGTTAGCTGACATGAACCAATTGTCCGCCATGAATATAACCCATCAACTTTTCCTAAATTCTGCAATGCGTTGTGAAACTGTGGTTTTTATATTCATTTCCTATCTGAGCAACTCCTAATTTTGTTTTGTTCAAAGGATTGTTTCTTCCTACAAATTTAACCTGATAGTTTCATTTTCTCAGAATTATATTTAGATATATAGGTTAAATCCAGCAAAACAACATATTCCAAAATTGATATATTTTCGTATGTAATTTCAGTCTGGTTGCTGCAAGCCACCAACGTACTGCGGATTGGAATACAAGAACGCAACGTTTTGGTTGATGCCCCCAACAGGTCCAGCAGTAACAGACCCAGATTGCACCACCTGGAAAAATGAGCAGAACATTTTATGCTACGACTGCAATTCATGCAAGGCTGGGATTTTGGACAACATCAGGAAAGAGTGGAGAGCTCTGGCCATTGCCAATGCTTGCATTACAGCTTTCGTCATTATCGTTTACTCCATTAGTTGCTGCACTAGGAGAAACATTAAGTACAACGCTCACAAGTACTATTACAAAAGCCAGTACATACCTAATTAACATCATCTTCCATACCTTCATTCTAATGTTATAACTGTTATATTGCCAAATGCATCCCATGCTGGATAATTATCTTGAGCGGATTCTTTTCTTTACAGTACTTAGGTATGTTGTTAGCTAGGCTTCAACATCAAACCCTTTTGTGTTCTAACTAAAACATGTTCAAAGCTGTCACATTGGAACCACTAGTCCTTTTGCTTTGTTGAAGATGAAGATGAAGATGGGGTGAAGTCTCCCAATGTGTAAATTACAGGAGTTTGGAGAAATAAAATTACAAGATATAAAATAAATTAGTCTCTTTCACTTTTTATACTAGCCAACATTTCATTGATTGCAAACTTCCCAATGTCTAATTGATCTTAACTAAGTAAAAATTTGACTTTAGATGTTACTACTTACTACAAAGATTGTTGTTGAACACAATTTTTATGGTTTTTATTAATGTTTTAAAACCGGACGGAATGTTAAACGATAAAACAAGAGGTTTAAGATTTAAAAGGTTTAACCGGTATTAAACCATCATAAAATCGGCTAAAGATTAAATAAAATTAAAAATTTAAAATATGATTCAAAGATATTATTTTTACCTATAAAAGAATTTGAAGTTTAATTAAAAAATATTATTAAATGAAAATTAATTGGTTTATATTAGTTTATAAGAACTTATTAATTTAAAAAATAAATTAGTTTTTAACAACGAAAATTATTAACTAGAAAGTTAAAAACCGAACTAAATAATTAGAAGGTTTGAGATTTTTATGATACAAAAATAAAATTAGCACAAATCCAAGTCCTCTTTTGACTTGGTTTCTTTTTGAAACTGTATAAAGATAAGTTATGCATGAGATAATGATAATATGAAGGTTAATTTAAAATTTAAAATATAATTTTATTTGATAAGAATTGGCAATCCACGTGAAGAGAAGTTGAGATTAGAACAAACTGCAACAAAAGCAAAGACATCCTCCAGACCCAGAGCTTCTGCCCACCAACGTAACAGCCGACCGGACGAATAACTAACACAACAAACGACATGGTTCGTGCGACGAACACACTCTTGGCAGTCTTCAACTGCGTAACTCTAGTCCTGGGCCTCGCAGCACTTGGCTTGGGGTTTTATTCCTTCCTTGGAGGCAACATAGCGTGTGGGAAAACTGTACAGAACCCGTTAATGATCGCTGGTGCAGCCTTGTTTATGTTATCACTTCTAGGGCTGATTGGTTCACTTTGTAGGGTTAACTTCTTTTTGATCTTGTACGTGGCTGTGGTGTTCCTTTTGATTCTTGCGCTTATAGTTTTCACAATCTTTACCATCTTTGTCACCAATGATGAAGTTGGTAAGGTGATTGAGAAGACAAAGATCACGAATTACTTTGAGGTTTGGTTGAGGAATCATGTAACCAGCGGCAAGATATGGAATGATATCAAGAGTTGCTTGGCTTACTCAAAGGTTTGTACGGATGGTGATATCTACAAGCTTGATTTGTCTTCTATTCAGGTGAATATTTATTAACTCTTATAATTACATTGCTCTTTTTTGTTACCAAGTCTCGGTTGGCTATTTATAAATCTTCCTACTTGCTAAACACAAGCATTGATCATGTATCTATCCCAGTTAGGATGTTGCCAGCCGCCAAGTTCATGTGGATTCCAGTTGAAGAATGCAACAGTGTGGGTGCCACCTAACTCGAGCTTTTTAAAGAAAGATAGTGACTGCTCAAAATGGAGCAATCAGCTGGAAAAACTATGCTACAACTGCGAGTCATGTAAAGATGGTTTTGTGGGGAACATCAAGAAGCTGTGGAGGGCTTTAGCCATGCTCAACGTTTCCGCCACTCTTATTGCTCTCGTCGTCTATACCATTGGCCGCTGTGCCATGAGGAATAAACGATGCTAACTCATCAAGCCCGCAAGCTTTAAACCCGAAACTAAAACTATGTTTGATGGCTCATTTTACATTAATTGCTGTTAAGACAATGATTTTCACGTACTATTTGAGGGCAGTATGTTTAATTCAACTTTTGATTTTAGTTTTAATTTTCATTTTCAAATTCTGTAAAATAAATAAATACCTTTACTTTAAATTTTCATTTAGTGTTAGCTTCAAATATCAGCCATATTTTTCATAAGAGCCAGCCCACGAAACAACTGCATTGTACCACAGCAATTTTTAATGTGGATGGGACACCTAAAAGAAGCAAAAGGTATGATAGATAGGAAAAAGAATAACAATGGTTAAGGACTTCAGTTTTGCCAAAAGTGTGATGAACTCAATGAAGAATCCAACTGGTTTTACTTGAGGAAAGTACATCCAAGAAACATGAAAAGATATGCTACCAATGATGTCATGAGCTCGAGTGTCCATGTTGGGGGTATTATCACTGTTGGAATCATGGGAACAACTATAGAGCCACAAATCCATCCAGTTGCCAGAGCTCCAAGGCTGCAAAGCAAATAAGGATCTAATATAAAACCCTCCCATTTCGTTGATAGGGTATAGAGATAACACAGAAGACTAGAACACTTGAAAAATGGCAAATCAAACTTACCCAATAATGAAAGCTCTGCCCAAGCTTTTGGTCTTCTCGTTCAGAAAGTAAATACAGGCTGCCAAAGATACTGCCACCTGTACAACAGAACATGACTTGTTATATGGATAACAACAGGGTGTTGCAATGGCTACAGCTGAATGCCCAGTTATCCATGTGGATAATCTAATAACAACTATTATGGGGCACAAGAAAAATGAGGAGCCAACATTGCACGCTAATTACAAGCATTATACTTGCGAAAGAAAAGGGTGGCATTTGAATGAACAGAAAGCCCTCCCAATGCTTACTAATATCACACAGCTTAATTAACAAATTACAGCTGTCTACTTAAACTCAGTAGCAAACAACTCAAAGCGCGGTCCTCAAAACACTCCGTTGCGCCACTACTTACTTCTGAAAGACCAGCCTCTACTTTGAACTTCTATAACAGAAGCAAATACAATGTATGTCTACAAACAAAAGCATCTACAAACAACCAAATGTTACCATCCAAACAGCATTAGAAGAAGCTTCCCTAAATTAGCTTATTGTTTGTAGCAAACTTTTATTAGAAATTGGCAATTGACAGGGTTCATATTGAAGAGAGTCTATAGACATTCCATCTCCCATACCGAGACACATATGAATACTTATAACAGGATAAGCAATACTTAAAACACAATAAGCTTCTGCGATCTACACCTGCTCTATTTTAACCAAATAATCAGAAAGATCTAATTAGGCCCTTGATGGAATCATCCAGTGTCATTTTAGCCTCTTGCACTTCTTCTAATGTAGATTTTTCTATACTTCGTCACCACCACGTCCATTTTCAAACATTAACCATAACAAAAGAATATCTAAACCAACTGTTGAGAACAGTTTATAAAAATGTCAATTACGTATAAGAAAAATCGATTTATTGGATTTGAAAGACACAAATAAGGTATGAAAACTGCTATTGCTCTCAAAACCACCCTTGCTCCTCATGCCTTCAACAGAAACTCGAGCCAACTTATCAAGAATTTTACTGTCATATGAAATTTCATTAACTCTTCCCATTATAACCACTCAGCTTTCAATTAGTTCTCTGAAACAATTAACCACAATGTCATCCGATTATATTATAGAAACCAGATAAGGTACGTGGCCACTCCAGATGACTTATGCATGGTGGATTTCACTTTGATCAAACTTCTTATAACTCTAGTTAAGAATCCATACCTACAACTTTAAGTCACTCTGGCCAAGTTTTATGGCACAATGAAATAGCATTCAACTTCAGTCAGTCATTTTACCGATAAGAAATGCCAAAAGCAAGCAGCTGGATTAAATCTCTTGCTCTAGTGTAATGAAGATACAACATTCTTATCTGTGTTGTGTTGCCCACGTGATTTCTTTAAAGAAAAAATGTTGAACAAGTTGTATTGCTACTCACATATACACATATCAAAGATTCTACAGCCAGTCACTAAAGAACCAACATTAAATACCAAACATTATGATGAGGACATAATAAATACTTGTCCAAGTAAGGCTCACGATTACATCATTGGTTTGCAACAAAAGGCATTTAAAAAATGCAGAAAAAAAAACCGTGCAAGACTACTATTTATATTCACAAATTAGAAACAATAGCAAATTGGCAATAATCAAGTGCCTGGACCTTGATTCTTTGAAATCTTAGTCAGACTTATCACTCAACATTCAAGGTCATGTAGCATATTGCTTTCAGAGTCAGGTTTGAATTTCATCACAGTTACTGGATGGAAAACCCAAGTGCGGGGTGTGTATTAAAGAGCTATATCAGCTGACTAAGAAAAAAGCCAAAAAAAAAAAAGAGAAGCCATCTCTGCCACATCACTATAAGATCTATAATCTCACATTTCATTCTCTTCATTCTTTAGATCCCTAAACCAAGTGACAGCTACTGTAAAATGTGCTATAATATAAACTTCACGATTTGGGGATATCTACCAGATGCAACAGAATTCTAAGTTTTCAGGATAACAATGGTCAGTGTGCTTCACACGAACATACTGAACAGTGAAGTAAAAGGGGAAAAAGGTGGTATAATTATTAAGATCAGATCTACAGAACAAACCTGAAAAGCAGGTCCACCTTCAGCAGAATTCATGATACTCCAGCCACCCATGAATGCAAAGAGAAACAACCTTCTGAAGATAATTTCAACTGGGGGAAGTTCCACAAAATTGAGTAAATTCTTAAACCAAGGTGGAGATTCCTCCACCTTTTTCTTTAACCTGGTTTTCAAATTAATTTTAGCTTTCTTTCTTTCCCTAAAACTAGTCATTAGCAATTTCTCAAAGGCAGCTTCTACTGATTCTTCACTTCTCTCATTTCCAGCATACTGTTGCAAGAGAAAATTCCGTGCCCCCCAAATTTCTTCCTCTGAAGCATAAGGACTAACCCCAAGACGCTTATAAGGATCCCAAACATTAATTCGGGGAAATTTTGGGACATTACCTACAAAAAAAGGAAACAAAACAAGATGCTAAATTTAACACAATTATCATAGAATTGGAAGAGGTGATGAACAATAGGAATTAATTACAGATAAAACACATTTTTAACAGCACATAAAATTAGACAAAATATGTAAATTAGCAATGAACCAACAATTACACCTTCCTTGTCCAATCAATTTTGAGGCATCAGCCCGCAACTTTCTGATATTTCTTTCGGTGATGCAATTGGAAAACAAAATTTAGGGAAAAAGAGTTTATTGAGCAATAATATATTGCAATATGGCATACATTCAGAGTGAAATTGCCTTCAATGCTTGCAAACAAATCCTCTAGCTGTGCATATGGCTTATTGCATTAATGTACATTGACATTACTTGTAGAATTGTAATCCATAAAATACTTAGTAATAAAAGCAACATAATTAAGAAGCCACAATTTGCCAGTATAGTACGCCAACATGGGTAATGATGTGACTGTCAGCAGTAAAGAGTAATGGAAAACTTCCTAAACATACAAGCATTGGCCTTCTAAAGATAAATGGCAATGGCAATGGCAAGAATGTCGAACGAGAAGTCTCAACTTCAAGTACGCTAGAGCAAGGCAAATATCAACAACAGTGCACAGCTCACACTGAACGCCTAGTCTATTTATCTGAAGTTCCATGCATTTACCATATTATATACACCACTTTAGTCTTGTTTCTTCACAAAATTGCCCATGCACCATGAGGAGAATACTTATAACATTACGTGAGCAAGTATGCTCACTACATGAGAGTTCAAGAATATACATATTATTAAAAAATTCTAGTCAAAAGCAAAACTAATAATCACATATCTTTTGTGATGACAGCTTAAGTTTGTCTTTGAATATCTTCAATTACCATCAAATACAAAATGCATATACACCAAAAGGTTCTAAGGAGGATAGTCCTCCTTTTCCCCTTAAATAAGGCCCTCTATCCATGCATACCAACTTTTTATCAATTATCACAATCCTTCGACTAGTACCATAAACCCCCACCCTTCCCGATAACAAAACAAAAAGCGAACTTTTTTTAATCCATGTAAGCACAAGATATTAGCAATATAAGGGAGCAATTTCAGACCTTCTCTTTAAATCGTTCCTTAATCTGAACCAGACAACTAAATGGGCACATCTTAGAAGGAGAGCAAACTAATTTGTTTAAAATGATAATATTCTGGATTTGAAACCCCCACCTATAAGAAAACGGACCTTGATATTTCAAATGAATTGCTCAAATAATCACATCGTTATCGTAATAAAAAAAGCAGAAAAATAAGAACGTCAAACATCGGAATAAAGAAAGTAATACCTTCATAAGGCGCAGTTGTAGCACATTTCACAGTACAAAGGTTTCGTCTTTTGTATCTGCTCGGAATCGGGATGGAAAAAGTTACCTCCTTTTGCGCATTTAACAGAGACTTATCTCTACACCACAAAAACCCCAAAATTAGTCACAGTAAATGAAGAAGTAACAGAATTCAAGACCCAAAACACAAAATCTGGAAATTAACAAGTCCCAGATAAACCCTAATTCAAAGCAGACAACGGGCAGGCATACAAAACGAGAAAATGGGCAAAACCCAAATCAGAAAGACAGAGAGAAAGATAGAGCTTACAGTTTATGGGTGAGGGCAAGAGAGGAGGACGTGGCAGGACTGGAGAGGAGGAGGGAAGACATTACATTGACTCAATAATCACCGACTTCCACTTTCGTGAGCAAACCGCTAATTGCTGACGGGAAGATGATTTTACGATGTCTGCCCCAACCAATCAATCCTTATACCGTACTGTCAGCTAGGGCGGCTGATAGAAAACGAAGCAGGGACAAGGAGAGGACGGCTGTCTAAATTTTGTTCATCTAGTAGAGGATGAGAAGTTTGCAAAGAAGTCCCTGATCTTGTTTCTTATTTGATTTATGATGTTTACATTTTATAATAAAAAATAGGATATATTAAATATTTTACTTATAATTAAAGACACTGATTATAGCTCAAGTTATTATTTAGCATATGCATAATATTTATTATTTATTTCATGTCCAATTTAACTTGAATTTTTATGCACATCTTTTGATATTTTATATTTTGAGGTAAAATAAAGAAAATTTTCATGTAATTTAAGTAATTAAAAATTTTCTAAAATTTTTTATTTTTTATTTTTTTTACTGATTTCTAATTATTTCTTGCACTTTTATTAAAAATAGCGATGAAATATACAATCACGTCATGTTGATACGAAGATTTAACTCAATTCTTAAACCTAACCAAAATCAATTAGATTTAACTCAAATCAATAATTTAACATAATTATAATAAATTATTAGTATGAATCAAGTTCAAACCGAATTTAAGAATTGATTTGAATCATTAGTTAGTAGCAATTAATTTATTTATATGTGTTATTCACATTGCGTATATTTTGTTATTAATTTTTATGAAAATAAAGAAGAATTTTTAATAAAAATTTAAAAAATATAAAAAAATAAAAATCTTTTTAAATTTACTTAAGTTACAAAGAAAGCTCGTAATTTTGAACTTTAACTTTTTATAATTATTAGCTAAAAGTTTGTACACAAGAAGTTTTACATAAACTGTATTTAGAGTTTGAGAATGATGTTGGTGTAAGCAAAGGGTTTAAGTTCTCAAAGTGGATGCAATTTTGTGTAAGGTACTGGTGTTTATGAATGCTTCGAAGGAAGAAGAAGATGGCTCACACTACTCAAACAACACACATCATTTTTGTATAATATTTTCTCTGTCTTCTTCAGGTCATTGTTCATATTTATACGATAGGTAGTTAGCGAGAATCCAGGAGTTTGTTAGCTCTTGTGGATGCTTCCTACTGTCCCACCGTAACAACCTGGACTAAGGCGTACCCTATTTATACTGACTTACATAATAATAACGATACTGGACCTCAAGTTCAACTCTTACCTAACCCACCTTTTAAACTACTAATAATAACTCAACTCTTTTAAAACTAAAAAGAAACTCACGTGTACCCTTTAGAGTTTTCCCCCAATTCCATTCGTCAAATCTCTAATTCAATTGCTACCGATTCCTCATATCAGATGTTCATTCGTTAATTTAGAATAGGTTTACACTTGGAACTTTCATGACATAATACAAGTTACTTCATGGTTGAGCAAACCCAATTGTTTATCAATAGTCCACTTAGTACCGATAAGCGTCTATAGCTTATCAATAGCTTTATTCTAAATGCACCATGTACACCAAAGGTAATGTATTCCTATATTAGTTGATAGCTGATTTGACCAGCAGATTACATTAGTTGTTTGTTAGAGATGTTTGATAAAATTAATTGTTTAATATTAACTGTTTATGTGTAAAATAACTTATGAGAACATGACTTTAAAAAAATTATAAGAGTATGAATATTATATATCTTAGTATTTTGTCGAATATTCTTACTAAATAATAATAAATTATTTAATGAATTAATAAATTAGTTAAATAAAATTTTTAATCTAATCAAAATTTAATATATTTTTGTTTATGATTTATAATTTTTTGAATTATTAAAATAAATAACAAATGTTTAAATGTTTAAATTAATTAAGACATGGAAAACAAATTTTACAAATTAATTATTATTATTAATTGTTGGATGATAAATGGTTGCATTCTATAATTTATAAATTGATTAAATAATTTTAATAAATTAATACATTTTTATGATTTAAATTTTTTTATCTCAAATTTTTTATTTTAAAATTAAAATAAATTAAAATTATTTTGTTTTTTATTTTTATCATTTTTATTTTATAAATTTAATAATAGCATAATTTATTATAGTAACAAGTAACATATAAATAAATAAATAAATAAAAACAACACAAGTGCAGTGTGGTTAGTTCTCCCAATAATTATCCGTGACTACTATGGGTCTTATGGTCATTGCAAACAGCTATTTCAACTGTTTGCTTCAAAACGCTCCTAAATGAGAGCTTTTTATAAAACAACTGTTAGGTTGAATCAACCAATCCAACCAACTCCTAACCAAACACCAAAATAGCTTTTTAATATAATCAAACCTCTAAAAATGAGTCAATCTGCTAAAAAGCAGCTGACAAGCGGTTCATCAAACTAAGCCAAAGCTATTGGTAAGTGTCTATAGCTTATCAATAGCTTTATTCTAAATGCAACATGTACACATTTTTCTAGCGCTCCTTCCTTTTCCCCTTCTACTTTGAGAAGACATATTGGAGACGAGTGATTTGATCAAGGACGCTAGAGATATTGAAATATTGAACCTGAACCTCAGGAAGAGTATAAACCCGCACTTGTATGCATTCTATCAAGAGGATCCCATAAAGAGAAATATAGTTTGCGGCTTCCACCTCATGGACACTTATTCAAAGATGTTAACATGTATTTCCAATCGAGTAATTTGTCCCCATGAACAAATCATATTATTGGTGGGGAGGATAAATCCATGTATAGAGGACAAGAAGGAATCCACAATATTAATAAAAAGTTGTCCCCAAGAATCATCTTCTCTTTGATGGGACAGAAGATCCTTGAAACAAATGAGAAACTTGAAGGGATTGAGGCAAGAACGTACTAAAGCTTAGCACTCTCTTGCTGCGCAAATTGCTGTCTCAACACCCTTCTCATTACCTTGTTTGTTGCCGTCCTTGGAAGAGAAGAAAGAGGCACAACCTGAGAAACCTGCATTTTTAAAAATTGTCAAAAGATGTTGATTCCAAGTGTCTGGGATTTTGAATGGAAAGACAGCCATGTGCAGTAGGTGATTTCAATGGATACCCTGAATAAAGGATTTAAAGTCTTCTGCAATGCTGAGTTGAAAGACTTCCTCAGCTGATCCAAGTCTAAAGTTGATCCATGAGAATCGTTGAACACAACAGCAATGACCAATTGCTCAGGACCACCCTGAGGAGGTGGCACCCCGACTGCTGCTGTCTCCAGGATACTACTATGAACTGCATTACAGATGCGCTCTATCTCAATGGAACTCACCTGTCAACCATAACAAAGACACATCTAGCTATAAATACTTTCCGACTAACAAGGATGCCAGAATTCTTGCATTTGAGATGGTCAATAATGAATTGAACTCTTTTTAAGTTTTGTGTTGTATCATAAGCACAAAGTACAACATATAAGCACAAAATACACACAAATTGCTATATATTTTCTTCAAAACAAGTTAGCAATGTATGTTAGATTTCAAATTACATGAAAGAATTAAGGGTCAACATACATTATTTGATTAGAGGAGCTTTATATAACTAGCACCCAAGCTTTAAATGCTAATAATCACCCTAGCAAATCTATAAAGTACATTTAGCAAGTTTTTTATCCACATCTTTCTTTGTTAAGAGTATCATAACATCCAATATTTGACTCGTGCCATGCAACTTTAAACATCTTCAACATCTAAACATGATGACAAAAAGTAATAGACCTTTGCACGTCGATTTTTATTTGTAATTGTCTTTTCCTTGACGCACACATCATACAGGGATGAAACTAGCACATTCCAAGACAGGAAAATAAGGAATTTAACTAGTTAACCAATTGCTTCTGCAAACTAGAGCCTGGCTTATATTAGATCTCCGAAAAGTATCCATTCCTGGGGAAGTCACTCTACAGGGTTTTGGTTTATCTGACTGTTTATGCCAGAGCTTTGTAAAGAGTTTCATCCATGAAGACAATCCCTACCTTGATACCACCAAGATTCATAGTGTCATCTGAACGACCATGTGCATGATAGTATCCTCTAGAAGTACGCTCAAAAAAGTCCCCATGTCTTCTGAGAACCTACATGGATTGAAATCACAAGGACTAAGCTAAAGTTGGTGAACACTAACCTTGGATAAGGCCATATCCAAAACACTCACCTTCCCATTACAAAGAGGCATTCCCTTAAAGTACACATCAAAATGGTCAGCATTCAGTAGTGTATTTGAAGCTCCAAACATGACAGGACCAAGTGCTAGTTCACCCATTCCTGGTGCATTTTGTGGCTGCATTAGGAGGTAGAAACCAAGTCAATAAAATAGTAAACTGAGACATTCATCAAGTTGCAGCAAGAAAACATTGTGAAATTGGTTGAGAAACTCCATCATGATGAATCATGCTGTGAAGACACGAGTTATAAAAAGTTTTGAATCAATTATTTACTATAATCACTAGCACACAGGTAGATTATTTTCGTCCTCACATAGAAATTAACTAAATGCCAATGTAAACTTTTACAGGCGTGCCACATTTTGAAATCAGAAATCAACTAGCCTTTTTGGTAGCTAAGAAGATATTTTTAAAATATCAAGTCAAGATACATCAAAACCCAAACACGTATAACCAGTGTGATTTTTACCACAAAAGTGAATGACTGCTTAAACATGATAACATTTGGAAATTCTACGAAGGTTTAAGTTGCTATAGAAAAAACAATATGGCTATACACGAAATTTATACAACCAAGTATTGAATACTTGTTTTGGATGGTTCAGATCCAGTCTAAAGAATTTCTGTGCTTACAATTGGATGACCGTCACCACCAAGTATAAACAAGCTGCAACCCATTGCAGGAGTACTAAAGGCAGCAACTGATTGAGGCTGCAAGAAGGACCCTGTGACAAATCCACCACCAATTTCTGTACCTCCACAATATTCAATCACAGGTTTGTAGTGAGCCCTTCCCATTAACCATAAGTATTCATCTACGCTTGATGCTTCACCAGTGGAGCCAAAACAACTACAGGAAGCAAGAAAAACAAAACGCATCCCCAGTTGATACAAAATTTTAAGAAAAGCTTAAACCAAATAAAGAAGAGAATAGGACTAGTCAGACTTATATGGTGTTTTTTTACTGTCATTTAAAAAAAATGGCATGAGTAGCAACAATAACTTACACTTACCGAATAGTAGACCAATCACAGCCACATGTGGAGTTTGCACTTTTCCATGAACGGACAATACTGGGGATCACACCAAGCATTGTTACCTTTGCATCCTGATCAAATTGCAGAAGGATCATACATGAAGTTCCAGACATGCCCAATTTTGGGAAACTATGGTTTAAGGTCATGCCTTAATGAAAGTTGCTCATGCACTCAATATCTTCAAATTCCTTTCCTCAATACTAATCCATATCTAATCAAAGATTTGAGAAAAACAAATTGACAAGACATAGCAATGATGCATAATAGCTTCTGCAAGATTTTCAACTTAGCATCCCAAATCTACTACCTATCCTTTACTTGAACATTATGTTTGTTAAAACATATTTTTAAACTTTTCTTCAGAAATTTATTTGACAGATTCGAGAAATTTATATCATAGCCTCCCATTTGTGTACACGCAATTTCCTTGGCTATTGTGCTTGCCCAAAAAGAAAATTTCACAAGAGGCAAATCTAGTTTACAAGGCATCTTGTCAAAGCAATACATTTTGAAGATAAAAATAAACAATACAGGCATGGAACGTTATGCTCAAAGCAAAGGATGGCAAAACAAGTTCAATAGAGAGAAAATGGGAAAAACCAAAAAGTGGCTGCAGAATTGATAACCTAAGTTGTTGGGCCCATAACACAATACAATTGTTGGAAGCTTAACTGAAGTACAATAAAAAGATATTGGATCCTTAATCATATGCCTAAGATGACGTTAACAGTTGTTTTCTAAGAGCACATGCACAAACTTTTCCCTTGTGACAACCGGTACAAGATTAATAGGTTAAGATAATTGGAACTAATGGAAATGATAGATAAAAGTTTCTATGTTTCAAAAGGTCAAACTAGCCATACAATGAAAAATAACATGCACAAATATTATTAAACGTCAGAAATGGGAGTAGAACATGGACCTGAACAAATTTGGCAAAGCTATGTCCAAGGGGGGATCCATTATATAACGCAATTGAAGCCCCATTCAACAATGCAGCATATACTAACCAAGGACCCATCATCCAACCAAGGTTAGTAGGCCAAGCAACAACATCACCTTTTCTAATGTCCATGTGACACCATGCATCTGCAGCAGCCTTGAGAGGAGTAATGTTGGTCCAAGGAATTGCTTTTGGCTCCCCTACACCAGAAAATATTCTCAGTTAGACCTGTCAACATACATCATCCTCTCTGATTATTGAGTTAAGGTACTCATGCTCAATAGTTTACTTAGCTTTTAATCCTTTCAATATATTCCGAGTGGGTAAAATATTAGGAGTCACAAACCTAATCTTACAGATCTGGATGTTTTTACTAATATCAGTAGCCATAACTTCATTCAGAGCTCCACAACAGTGCAGATTGAATCTGATATCTGAATTTTGAAATAATATCCTTTTTAGTTTAAAGAGAAATTAACAGCTACAGAGTTAAGCCAAAAAATGAAAAAGGAAAAGAAGTTTTTCTTAGCAGAATTTTTGAAGTTATTTTGAATTTAGTCAGATGGCGGTTGACTAATAATTAAATGTCTTAAGCTTAGTCCAAGATGTACTGAAATCAAGAAACCTCATGAGCATAATTCTCAATCCTTAAGCTACCTGTAGTTCCAGATGAGAAAAGGATGTTTGTAAATCCTTCCACTGGTTGCTCTACAGCAGCAAATTCATTTCTTCTGCAAGTTTTCAATGGCAAGAAAATTAGCATTGTACTTTCCAAAAACAAATTAGCATTGTAGTTTCCAAAAAACATTAGCATTGTGAAGGCTTCAGAAAGACTATCTTCGAACCAAAGAGTTCATTCATCAAACTCACATGCAATATCCTGAACGACTGCCCCAAGAAAGTGCATTATGAAGTTGTTATCATAGACTATGATTAATATAAAACAACAGGGGATAACAAAAGAACCCCTTTATCCCCTATACTAAATCACAATCAGCTCGTTACACATGTCAAGAGACTGTCATAATAGTTAAAGTGAAATGCAATCCACACAAACTGAATAGCTACATATATATACTGAAGATCAAGAACACAAATGTTCTTCAAATTTTATTGAAAGTTAAGAATGGTTGAACAAAAGGAATACATATAAGACAGGATCACGAATCAGGTTGATCCTACACCTTTAAGATAAAATCTATACCTTAAATTCTTTACTCTGTCTACAAAATCATGCCAAGAAATGTCACCATCACGCAACTTAATGCTCAGGCTAGAACCTTTGCCTGGAACAACAATTGCCTTAGGTGCCACAGCATCCACAACTCTACTGTAGGATTTAAGAGTACAATGTGAGATAAATTAGCACAAACTTAGGTTCAAGAATGAGGAGGGTTGATAAATAGAGCAGCCAAGTAAGTGAGAATTTCACCTATACAAGGGAATACTTTTATCACCACGAAATATAAAATCCTGGACATGAAGAGTCAATATAAGATGCTTCTGTAATGAACATTTTCTGAATACATCTTATCGATAAAAAGTCAATAGGAAAAATCACCTTAAAGGTTGGATCCAAGATGCTCTTTATTAAAATATAACAAAGATTTGGAAAAGAAAGCCTCCATTTACATCTACGTGGCCACCTTAAGGTAGCGCTCACTAATAACTGAGACTTATTCATTTCTCTTTCTAAACTTATAGAGAAGATAGTAAAAAGAACTCCAAGCCATGGTTTGAGTACAAAATGAATCTACATGAGAAATAAATATAACCTGTGTAAATATAGCCTTTGCCTTTGAAATTGTAAGCCTTGTTGATATTTCAGCTGAAGCAAAACTATCAGCAATAGATACAACAACATATCCTGCCAGAACAATAGCAAGGTAGATAACTACAGACTTGACAGTCATTGGCATGTCAACTGCAATTGAAGATCCTCTATCCAAACATAGTTCATTTAGTGCGTGTGCAACCAACCTACAAGGATATAGTGCAGAAGAATATTAATTCAAAGATGTCAACTGCTAAAAAAAGCAAATACAAGTAAACAAACATTCAAAACAAATTAATAGAAGCCAATACACAGTGGCTTTGCTACTTGTTAGAAACCCAGAAATCCTCAAAATTAATTGCATCACACAGTTTAAAATCTAAACTGTGGTCACCCTTCAAATAATTGTTTAGAAATTATGGCCTTTTAGCAAACGATTTAATAGAACATAATTCAGTGAGTTGTATCCAATCACAATCAAGTGTTGCACTAAACAAAATGTCAGTAGCAAGCCATCTAAGCTAATGGCCCAGTATTACTGAACTCAGCTCCTAGGAATTGATGGCAACAGTTTGATTCTCCTTAGCCACTGGTCTCAAGTTGTAATAAAAAGAAAATTTCTTAGTACAACTCACATCCACTAAGTTGTAATTCAAACTAAAACAAGATCTAACAAATGCCATGTTTTTATCTCTTTCCTATTATGTATTATGTCATCTTTACTCCATAAGCTTTAACATAAGATGATGGCTAGGAATGGAATATCAACATAATAAAACATATTCATAATAAAACAATAAGCAGACCTACTTAAACCCCTCCATTGATTGTGGGAATATCTGACTACAAACGTCTTCTAAAAGTGCGGATCCCTTGAATTTGAATCAACTTATGGCATCAGAAAATTTTGCTGAGTGGAAGCAATTATAAGAAAATGGCTGTAGGGTAAAAGTAGCATACCAAACCTCTGTGCGCAATTCCTGGAGGGTCATGCTGCTTACAGGCTGATCATCATTTCCTTCATCACGCCATTTTATTACAACATCATTCAAAGTTCTCTTAGAATTCAAGTTCATGCAGTTCTTTGCAGGATTCAAATATGCTCCAGGCAGCCAATGGCCACCTGGGGTAGACAGATTATCACGCCAAATACATTCTGGAGGTACTGAAAATGAAATGCATAATTCGTCCAATACAGTTTTCCAATAGACCTGACAAATAAAGAGGGAAAAAAAAGGCAATCATAAAATGACATGATAGAAATGTTGAGACATTTGCTTTTTCAAGAGTTCTGAAAGGATACATGAAGAAGCCTTACCTCAGGGCTCAAGACAGAGAACTCTTGAAAATCTGAGAAGTTTGCTATGGGGTCTTTGTATCTAGAACCTAGAAACTCATTGCCATTTCTCTCCAAAAGCTGGCCAATGTTTGTAATCCTTGCGCTCTCCCTAACCATGCACCAAGCAGCATTAAAAATTAAAAAAAGGAAAAGCTATCTTCATAACAATCATAACACAAATACAGAAAACCCAAAAACTAATGTACACACCATTTTATGTTCAAGTGTTGCACATGATTAGAAAACAAATAGCTTTCTTAATTATCGAACTAATAGGTCTTACATCCAAGTACAAATAGAAGAGTTAATTAGTTGATCCTAAGAAGTATAAATCATGAACTACGAAAAAACTAGATGTAACAACATATCAGATTATTCATGCTTATATGACTAGATATGTACTAATTATTTAACAAAAACACAAACAGTAAACATGATACCAAATTATTCATGCATTGTCAACTCAATAAAGTACAAATCATTTATAAAGAAATACCAACAAGAATCATAAGGTCTGCAGAAATTCCGATTTGTTCTAGAGAATTATAAGAAAGGAAAAGATTCTCGTGTTGTTTCTTGCAAATCAATTTCATGGTTTGGTATTAGATATCAATGCTAACAAGTTTTCAATTTGAACCATATATAAAAGAGATTTTAAAAATACTTTTTGTTATAATTATTATGATACCATCAATACATACAATTTTAATTTAATAGTTAATACTCGTTTTATAAAAAATAAAAGCGGGTGGTGGGGAACAGAGTCAACCGAGCGCTTAACCCAAAAAAAAAAAAAGGAGAGGCACCAAACGGTACGTTTCGCAGCAACTCTAGTGAGTTGAATCTTGGTCTTGGCAAGTGGCACTAGCAATGCATGCTCTAAATAAGCAATGAATATATGTAATGGGAACAAATATCTTACGGGTCGGGCGACCAGGTGGGAGGATCGGGGCCAAAGTCTTTGAAGCAGCCATAGTACATCATTTGATGGAGGGAGAAGGGGAGGTCTGGGGTGAGCACACGCTTCGAGATGTGTGTCCACGTCTCCGGAGTAGCAGCCCCGTAATTACCGACGATTTCGGTTACATCTCGGTGAAGCTTCTGGGCCGCTGCGGAAGGAATCCCCAGAGCTTCGATATCGGAGACGGAGATGGCATCAAGAGATTTGTAAATCATAGCCATGAGAAAGAGAGAGCGACACAGAAGTGTATTAGTTGAACTATTGTTGGAGATTAGGGAGGTGGGAGAGATGATAAGAGGCTTTTCGATTTGTTTTGGTTTGATAGGCTGTGTGTATTATTATCTACAACTACAAAGTACAAACTCAACACTCAGGCAAAATAATTAAACAATTTGCAAATATCATATTCTTCACTGTTGTCTGTTGTTGTGTGATAACGATAGCTTCTGTCTTCCTTCTACGTTCCCTGACATAGCTCATTTGCATTATGTGACACATGTGATATTATGATGCCATAGCATAATATATATACAATGTTGGGTATTAAAATTTATTTATTTTTTAATACATTTTCTTATTTTAGTTTGAAGGGTTTGATTGAAAAATAAAATCACTAAGCACCATATTGCATTCATTTAATTATGTTAATCACTAATGTGCTTGTAGTCCGATATTGATTTTGAAAGGATATAACTTATTTCTATCACACTTATTTTATTAGATTCATGTTATGGAGACATGCCAACATTAAACAGACAAGTTTATGAATTCTAATTAAATTATACATGTCATTATTTGGAGATGATATTGATTTTTAACTTGACAACATTAAAGCATTAATTATATAAATAAACATTAATAAGATAGGGGGAAAGAAGCCATTTAACCACCTAAAAGTTGGTGCTTTGAACACTAATGTACTTATTTCGTGAGTTAGTGAATATTGTAATAATTCCAAGTGCAAAACGTAGCTGTAACTAGTACCGACAAGTACGGATCGATTCCACGACTTTTTTTCTATTATCTGGTTTACAAATTGACTTTAGATTTTTTTAATTAAAAGATACTAAAACTAAACAGGTAGAATAAAATATGTAACAAAGTTGAATAGAAGATTAAGGAAGCAGTTACGAAATTATTGATATCGAGAATTAGTATCTAAGTTTCGATTTTCCTTAAACCCTTCACGGATTAATCTTTTATTACTCAATTATTTTGATTGATTTTTGGAACCGTGGAGATTCTTATAGTATGCTAATAGTTGACCTTGAGTTTATTAACAACTAATATTAGGATTTTCAACCGAATTACTTAGGTTAAAGTTTATAGGATTGCTTTATCGATTTGTGAATCCCTCTATTAGGTTTAACCTTAATTGAGAAGATTTATGTCATTCTATCTCTAGGGTTGCAATAAACTCCTTCCAATTACAGTTGACCTATTTGAACCTAGGATTTCTCAATCTCTACATATAAAATCAGATTATGATCTAATATTCTTGGATCGCAACAAATTAATCAATCAGTTGCATTAATAAAAGAGTCAACACATGTTAAGGTATCAGAATAGGGTTCATCTGTTAAGGTATCAGAATAGGGTTCATCTGACCTAACTATTAACAAAATATTCAGTTACACATTGGGGAATACGAAATCATACATAAATAGAAAGACTAATTGAAAACTACGGAATTATAATTCTAAATCTTCTTAATTGTCTTCTATCAAATATTCTTGTGATGTAGAGGTCTAATCTTGTATTCTCATGGATTTGTCGATAAATTCTTCATGTTTTCTGCTCCTCTGGCTTACAATTGCCCCTTGAGAACAATCTCCATATATGGAATCACATCCTCACATCTACTCCCTCTTCAAGTCTCCGTTCACGTTCTTTTGTATGAAATTCTAGGGTTTTGGTCGATGCATGGTCTTGTGTACAATCGTGTATCAGACTATACATCACCAAATTCTTTGACAATTGCGAAGCTACACAGTCTAAGAGAAGTACACGGGTAGATGCACAGTCGTGCATCCCTTCTGTGCGTTGAATCTTCGTTTTATATAGTGTTTTCATCCAAATTCTACTCCTTTAAGTCCGTGGAGGCAATTATAATACATATACATTCTTGGAAGGCATTAAATATCAAATATACGCTACAAGTATAAAATATCAAGCAAAAATGCATCAAATATGAGGTATAAATATGGTCAAATATCCTTCTATCAAACACATAACCTTTTAAACTTTATTTTTTTTATCAATTCACCCCTTAAACTTTAAAAAGATCACCTTCGAACCCCTTGGCATTGGCAATAAGCCATATGGACCATTTTTAGTGTATGAAAATGTTAACTAATGTTTATGTAAGGGCAAAGTTGCATTATCTATCATATTCAAGTGCAAGAAGCAAGATTTTTCCCTAAATTGAGCTCCTTTTCTTAGTTGATTTTAGGAGAAAATATCGTTCTTCAATTAGATAACGATCATTTGTTATGAATCTATTTGCAAGAGTTCAATGTAGGTAATAACTCCAACTATTTGTTTGTTACGAGCAAGTGAATTTTCATATTATGGTATTTTAAATTGAGGCTTTTATATAATGTGTTGTTCAATGATTTTATTTACTTCCCTTTAAATGTCAAGTGATATTTTTAATGTCATTCATTCATTTGTCTCACTAAAAGATATAACTAATGATGGTATTAGTTAAATATTATTATTAGACTAAATAATTTAGGTAAATTAACAATGAATGTTTAATTTCATTTATTAACTATATATTTTTAAAAATAGGATGAAAAATATGCATTCATCAATATCGTCGAGAAAGAGTTTGAGTGGAAGAAACTTAATAGTGAACTTTTTTTTTCAATATGGACTAAGGAGTCCATTGATGACCTTATGGACTATTGAAAACTCTAATAGAAGATGTTATGGTTGTTCTCAACTTGAGTTAAGTTAGAGGAGATGATTTATTAATATGTTATAATTAACATTGAAACAATAAATTTATTTTTTGTAAGAAGGGGCTTGTAAATTCTTTCTTTGGTGGTATAAAGATATGACATATATGGCAAAACATCTAATTAATTACATAAAAGTTGATAACAAAAAGTTGAAAAAGATATAAAGGCCACACATTATAAAATTGGTGTTTTGGAAGGAAAATCAAGTAGAGTTTGATAATAATTAGAAGAGCATAAAATCAAATTGAAAGGTGATTTATCCAAGTTAAAAGGGATATTGAAATTTATTGTTGGTGAAGGAAAAAACTTACAAAAATTGGTAATTTACTACAAGTTAATGTGTATAATTTGCTTCTTGTAGGATTTTTATAAAAAGCCTCTAATATATAAATGAATTATCAAAACATTGGCCTTTAGTTTTCAAGCTTGTTGGAGAGAGCAGTAATTAAATGATGTATATTGTTACCTCTGAGTGTCAACTTGTTTTAATAATCAATTAAATGCCTATGATTCAATTATAAGTGCATAATAACTTCTTTTCTAGATATAAGGTTAGTCTTTTGTTTATGAAAATGTATCCGGATTAAGCATTCAATTTGAGATGAGGATCTATAGCAACTAAAAACTCCAACTGTATTTAGTACTATATGAAAGCGCATATACATGAACTAGTAGCATTTATAGAATTAATATGTCCTAAATAGTGAAAGCATCGCAATAACCTTAGTGATATCTAAAAGAATTGCCCTAAATTGAAATATTCCTAATTACAAAAAAAGTATATCATATTAAGATGTTTAAGAATAAAGGAAAATAAACTACAATATCTATGTTCTTAATTTCTAGATTTACCAAGTCCGCTATTATTAAAATTTGTTGATGGTGAAGTGACACCAGTTTGAATATTGTGTAATTAGTCATGAATTTGATGTAGTCAATATCTAAACTAAATATTCCTTTTTATACAAGGATCATATGAAAGGACCTATAGGAACCCGAGTGAAGCCCTCTTAGCGACCCTACGGTAGCCCTTCAATCGATATCTAACTCAACCAAAGAGTTCCCACAAAGCCAAGTAGTTCATCTATTAAAAACTTTTTATACTTTAAAAGTTAAAAGTGTGGAAAATAATGGGATACCTTTTCTTTTTTTCAATCATTTTATTAAAAATTTTGGCAGCACAATGACTGTAATTTGACCTTCTCAAAAATTTCAAAATCGTGCATAACACATTTTAAAACACTTCTAATATTTCATATACCATCTCAACTTCTGAAATGGGACTTTAGGTCCACATCACAAGTAATCACAAACATACAATTCTTAACATTTTTAAAAAAATCATTAAGGATCAAAGCCCTCGTAGTTCATTAAGAAAAAGAGATTTACAATCACAAAGATGTTTACAAGATCACACTTTTAAACCCTTTCCAAAAATACTTTACAATATATATACAAGCAACTAAGCCAATTTCAAGTAAACATATACATAAGAAAGATAAGAAAAACACACCAGCAATGGACGATACAATTAATCCTATGGCAGAGTCCCAATTACTGTAACACCTGTCGCATACTTGGAGTGGTTTGTTTAAAAACATAAAAATAATGGTGAGCTAAACTAGCTTAATGAATGTAATTAGTTTACTAAAAGTTAACTTTTTATAACAACATAATTGAAATATTCTCATACAATTAGAAAGCTTATGGTAAAATAATTGTCATAACAAATCAATCGTGCATCATAAAATTTGGTAATCCAATAACATGTCATAAAACACAACTTCATTTTTTTGAAATTACTATTTTGAAATGCCTTTTGAAATTAGACTTATAATAAAAGATTTTCCATTTTCCATTTTCCTTAATCAATAAACAATGGTGATAATAAGTTTTCTGAAAACTTTTATATTGCAAATAAGTTAACCTCTAGAGTTGGTACCATATGGTGCTTCTCAAATTACTTTTACAAATAAATAATGGCGGCGTTATTATTTATTATCATGAACTTCTTAAATGATATAGCCCACCACAAACTTCTTTACAGTATGGTACCCTTAGGCATAAGGTCACAGAGTTGGTTCTGCATCGCTTACCCATGATTGGTTAACCACTAGTTCCGAAGCTAGTTTTGCATCGCTTACTCATAATAGATTAACCAATATAGACCGGTAGTTACGGAGCTGGTTTTGCATCGCCTACCCTTAATAAGTCACGAAACTGGTTCTACATTGCTTACCCATAATAGGTTAACTGCCATAAATATACCAGTATAATAACATGTATAAAGCCTAGCGATGTTGTTGGACCCCGAACTTTTGGTGAAAATTAGAAATATTAAAATGAATTTAAATAAGAAAGAAATTGGTGAGAAAATTTTGAATTTAAGAAAAATTTGATGAATTTAAGAAAAATTTATAAGAAAAGAATTGTGTAGTTTTGATGACTTCAATATTTGAGTCGATTTGTATGAGTTATGAAAGTTTAAGTGAATGGGTGATTGAAATGGAAGTAGAAAAATAAAGAAAGAAAGTAAGAGAATGTGATAAATTAAGAAAGTTGACTTTTGGAGATAGAAAGTTTGACTTGAGAGTTGACTTTTTGTTTGAGGCAAAATTAGAGAAAATTGTTTTCTGGAAACTTGTAGTTTATGTCAAGAGCTTTCCGTAGCCATAAAGTTTGATATTTTTCGATATCGGGAGTGGAAGTTATGATCAGTCAAAGTTAAGTATTATTTTGTTTGAAGTTTGACTTTTGGGGTTTAAAGTTGACTTTTTGATTTAGGCAAAATTCGAGAAAATGATCAACATGAAACTTGTAGCCTCTGTCGAGAGCTTTTTGTGGACATAAAGTTTGCTATTTTTCGATGTCGGGATTGAGAGTTATGATTTTCTGAAGATAAGGTTCTTTTGCTTTGTTTTTGAAAAATAATCTTAAGGGAAAGTTTGCCTGTACTAGGTTTCGAGGCCACTCGTCGCATTGATTTAGTCTGAATTGGAGTAAGTGGTCTTAATGAAAGTTGTAGCTTGTATGTCAATCTTTACGACGCCATAAAGTATGCAATTTTTCGATACCGGGGCTAGGAGTTATGATCGTTCGAAATTTGGAAGTTGTTAGGAAAAATTGTTTTGGACAGAACCTTTGAGTGGATTTTTGACTCTCTCAGAGGACAATTTGATTTTTCTGTTCTTCAGGGAAGTTGTAGAGCTTCCTTTGATTTTTTATGGACACCAAATTTGTCAAATTTCGAGTTCGGGATTAAGAGATATGATTTTTGAAAAAATTCAGTTATAAGTAGGTATTTGAGGTCTTGTAATTTTGCTTGAACTCCGACCCCTTTTGTAATCTTTTGTTATAAATCCTCCGTCCGACATCCGATTGACTTGATTTTCAAAGCGTTGGATTCCTAAGACAATTAATTTCATTTTCTTGAAGAATTATGATTTTTAGGAGATTAAATGGAAAGAATTGATTGAATCAAAGTGTGAGGTTGGTTAAAGTGTTTAAGTTGGAAAATTTTCTGAACATGGTTCGGTATTTTGCGAAATTCGGGAGCTGTGGAGCTCCGATTGAGTCGATTCTTCTATGGAGCTTCAATTATGTAAAGGGCTCGATTTTAATTTAGTCCCTAAGGTCGTTAATTTTTAAATCAAAGTAGGGTTAATGTTTAATCTCGGATTTTATGCAGGTCCGATAGTATTTCGGCCATAACTTTTCCGTTTTAGATCCGAATTGAGCGCGGTCAGTGGCGTTGGATTCGTATGATCGAGAGGAACAATTCTCTAGAAGAAATTTTGTCCAAATTATTTCGTTTAGTTACCCAAAACCAGGACACAAGGTATCAGATTTTTAAAGAAAGTGCAAGGGCAAACTTGGAATTAAGCTAAAATGGAGGGGCATCTTGGTCAATTACCCCTCACTTAAGTGACATGGCAGAAACACAGCATGGGCTGTCATTTTTGGGGCTGGGAATTCACGAAATAAGAATCAAAATAAGAAAGAAAATAAGAGAGAAATAAGAGAAGAGAAAAACGAAGATAGAGAGAAGGTGTTCGGCCATGGTGGAGAAGAAGAAGCAAAGGTGAGTTTCGGTTTTTTATGGGTTTTCAACATGAGTT
>JAOQMR010000007.1:12196788-12211285 GCA_027563865.1 Erythroxylum pelleterianum
TAAGGATCTACAACATGGGTTAAAAACAAAATATAAAGCAAATTGAGGGTTAAATCTTATAAAAATCATTTAAACATAAGCAAAATGCTCTCAGACATATTAAAGGCATAAACTAAAAAAAGGGTAAAAGACATGATGCTCCAACCCCCTAGAATTTATCACAATTATCCTGTGTCTCTCTGCTATGTACACACAACTCTTCTCTCCAGCCTATCCAACCCACACCTTCTCCACCACCCAACCAACAACACAACTGTCCAGACCACACTATCGATATTTGTTTTGCTTCCTCACCCTGGACCTTTACTCTTGGTGACTTGGGGTTACTCATTATCAAAGAGTCCATAAATGGACCTAAGGGATAAAAAATTCTTGCCACTTTCCAACACAACCTTACAACAGATCTCTCCAGAAAACCCTAAAGAAAACCAGTAATAGATCACTCCAACGAGACTAGCCAATCCTCATCCTACAAGCCAAGATAATCCTCTAACCCACAAGACTTAGATGTAGGTGGTAGGTGACACTAAACTTGAGCTAAAACTCACTTATTGTCTACCTAGTGAATCATCTTAACAAAGGATCATTGCTCCTCCTTTGGACATCTTGCAGGTAGGAGTGGAAAAATGGAGAACTATTGATAGGTTATTAATAGATTATGAAATTATTCCATAACATTTAGAGGTTAATGGCATGAAATTGTTTAGGATGCTCATTTTGACTCATATGTGATTTTTGGCACAATTCAGAAGCAAAGAAGTTAAAGTGAGTCAAAATCACGATATTTGGGTCATTTTTCGAAGATTAATTTTGACTTGTCTTCATAGAGCAAGAAGAAGGAAATTTGAAGAAAAAAAAATAGAAACACAAATAAATCAAAGTTACCTATGGAAAAGAAGTACAAAAGTTGTGTATGGAAATTTCATGAGAAACCTATGCAACGTGATGAAAACGCAATAGACATTGAGGAAAACGACAGCAAAAGAGGAAGAGAAGAGGTTGTTGTATGCATGAACAAAATGCATACAGCCAAAGGAGAAACACAATAGTTGGGTAGCAAATAACATAACGATGAACAGCAGCTGGAGCTTGCAGAAATGCAAACAACGTCTACGTAGTAAAAAAGGAAGAGAAGAGATTGCTGGAAGTATGAACAAAATGCATATAGCTAAAGGAGAAACGCAGTAGTTGGGTAGAAAATAACACGAAGACATACAACAACTAGAGCTTGGAGAAACTACGCACGTAGATGTTGTGCATAGCATTTACGTTTAACACAGATAGTGTCTACACAATGCAGACATTCAATATGCAATGCAGAGGCATTTTTAACTAAAATGCACAGTAACGAGTAGTGTGTATAGTAGAGGTAGACCAACAATTAAATGAGATAAATAGAACAATAGTGTGTGAGTATGGATTAGAGAGCTGAAGAACATAACAGTAGTCAAGATTTAAGGTGTTTCAGTTGGGTTATTTCAATAGGGGCTAAAGCATTTTTTTAGGAGTCACACATAAAGGGTTAGACATTCCGATATCGGTTCAGAGGTGACATCGATGCCGATGACCCGGGTTAAGTGTATTTCACTATTTTGTTGTTACTTTCTCTCATTAGATATTAATTATGTTATCATATGTTAATTGATTTGGGTTTTTTGTATGGATAATTGTATTATCGTTATTGTTTGGATATTTGTGTATGAACCCATTGGGTATGAAAAGATGATTTTAATGAATTCACTGAATCGTTATTTGCAAGCCTATTTCTAGAATTTCGATATAATCTTTAATTGTTATGTAAAATTTTATATATAGCGACTAATGATTCATAATCATTAGGGATCACCCAATCTAGGTTAAATAACACATCGTATATAGTTGTTGCCTTGATTAATTGATTTTCAAAATTCATAAGCTACTGTCTGAATCAATTTAGAGGTCGTATCTTAGGTTATTCGGTGGTTAGGTTTAATTAACAATCATATCTTGATTAAATACTACCTAAGGGAAAACTTGGGTTAATTGTTAACTCACGATGAATAGTTGCTAGGAGAGTTTTGAGAACAACAAATCAATGAGATATGTTTCATTAGAATGTAGGCCGAGATTGAACTAAAGAACCAGGTCCTTACCGAATTCTCCACTTTTATCATTTTTTGCATGTTTTCTTTAATTTATTTTTATTAATTCAGTTTCATTTTATTTCTTATTACCAAAGCCCCCCTAAACCTAAACATCGATTTATTTCATTTCAACAACTTTACACGCACTCTTTGTGGGATCAACCTAGACTCACCAATGCTATAGTAGTAATCTAATTTTTATTTTGACTAGCATTACAACGCGCTGTCAACTACACTTGTTAGATTCTTTATAAATAAAATAATTGCATTTCTTGTAATGAAATATTGGTTGTTCAACTCATAGAAGCAATATGGGTTTAATAGAGGTCCTAGTAAGAATTGACGATGTGTTTCTCTTTAAATTTTCCATCTTAGAGGAAACTAAACAAGTTTTGCAATCTAAAATTTGGCATGTATAGAACAAGTCCTACTACTATAGGCTTAGAGACTTGGACTGATATTAGAAGATTTGAAAATTGACAGCATACCGATATGGTTAAGGTTACAAGAAATTTTTCTTGAATATTGGTCAATGAGCAAGTTAAGATATCTTGCAAGTTTTGTTGGATGACCAATAGCGCTTGATCAAGCAAGGACTAAAACAAAGCATGTCCATTATGCTAGAGTATGTGTCCTAGTGACATCTCTAATTGATTTACCTGATATTATCCCATTCATTAGATTAAACAAGGACCTAGAGCCCAGTAAAGATTAGTTGTGAGTGACATATATATGGAGGTGTTGGAGTTATGTAAATATAGTACCCTGAAAAGCAAGTGTATTTACATGTAACTTAATTTTCTTCCTGTTACAGTTTTGTAATGAAAATATTTATTATTAATGAAATAAAAGAGTTTGGTTTTATTTGTGTGAGCATTATATATCTAGTCAAAATCTACCAAGATTATTTTGTAAGTAATATACATATACATAGAGATGTATGGGAAACATGTATATTATTAGAATCTAAATTAATTGATTCATAGTTGAATAATCAAGTAGGTCGCTTGATTATTGTTTAGACTATAGTGTTGTGATTTATCTCCAGTAAGTAAAGGAGTTTACTTCAAGGAAATGATGAGTTTCATATCATGATAGTAGTTGACTATCGATAAAAAATATTGATATGATCTAACATAGATGTATTGTCAGCACAGGAAGTGAAACTTGCTAATGGTCTGATATATATATATATATATATATTGAGGAAACAGTTAATACTGTGTGGTATATGAATAAGTAATTGAAAGATCGATTGATTCCATTGACTATAGTCAATTGGAAGAAATTATTCAAATGATGAAGTTATATGGGAAATGAAGGAGCATATGAGTAAACAATACCCTTACCTTTTTTATCAATCAGATAAGAATTTCGATGATGAAATTTATTAAAGGGAGAGAATTGTAACATCTTGTTTTCATTCTAAAGGTTAGAACCCTAAATTTATTTAATTAAGAAATAGCAATGAGAGATTAGAAAAATATATTTCATACTTATGCGTAATGTTAGCATACACACATATGAACTTGAATTTTGCACACATTATAATGATTTGTTCATGCACTCATTTGAAATTTTTTTAGGGTATAAATGATTATTTTAATGTGATTATAATGTAAATTATGGATTATGTGTCTCGAACAAAATTGAGTTGGTGCATATAAGTAGTGATTTAGAATTTTTGGTGAAATTTGAGAACTTTCTGGAACTAAGGGTATTTTTGGACTAGGAAAAATGCCAAGTGGCGAGACAATTCATGAATAGTAGCAAAAATAAGTGTCAGATGGCGGTAGAAAATTTGACGAATGACATTAGGATTTAAAGACATATGTTATTTAAAATTGGGAGTCAATTGGATTAGAATTGGGACACAAATGGACTAGCTAATTAAAAGACCAAAAGAGGACCATGAGAAAGTGACATGTCATAACCCACGATTTTTATTAAGTGAAAGACCGACTCTCATTTTGGTCTTTCACTTGCTATTTACTCCTCTCTTTATTAGCTTCTCTCATCTTCCTCTCCTTCTAACAACACTCTCTTCCCCAAGCATCAAAGTTGAATCTTGTTTTCTTCCATCACTAGCTACTTCAAAGTTCTTGCTATCTTTTCTTCTTGATAAAAGACCCACCTATTCTGCTTTGGCAAGATGATGATCGTGGGATGCATGGGAGAAGCTAGGGTTAAGTGTTATTTGAGGATCTTGAAGTAAACAAGTAGGTATAAAGCATTGCTCTTCTTTATTTGTTGAATGAAACATGTTTTGATGATAGTTAAGAGTTAAATCATCATAAAATGAGGATGGGTAAATGCTGAAATGTGAATGAGAAATGAGGGTAGATTCATTTCTTACTTTTATATTTATGATGATCAATATTTCATAAGTTGTTGTTGAGATAATTTTAATTAGAATGATCATTAAAGATGGTGTACGAAAATGTGCAGAAAAAATTAATAGATAATGGGTTTTATGTTTTGTTCTTTTGGTGTATTAATGTGGATCTCTTTGGGTGTTTTGGAGAAAAAATAAAATGAGTCTAGACCTAAAGAAAGGGAGTAATGTGGTGTCTTGAAATAAGAAGAATTAAGGTGATAGTTAGAAGTGAAATGAAATTGGAAATGAAGTTGAACATGTGCAGAAAGTTGATGATAAATGTATATATGTGTATGTTTTTTTTTTTAGTGTTCATGATCAATCATGGGCTATAATTTGTTTATGGATGATATTTAGCTGAAATGGAGTTAATCATGATGGGGAAATGATGAGCAGTTAAACTAGAAATGATATACCAAGCATAAGGTGTTGAATGTAGTAAGTAAAGAGTTAAAAATCTAGAAAATATGGATGCAATTGGATAGATTTTAGGGCAAAAGGCATAACTTTTGCTGTGGATGTCGGATTGAGGTCATTTAAGTATGCTTTTGAAGAGGACTTCAAGTTCTACAACTTCGAGGAGAGATTTTGTTGTCTAAAGAAAAAATTCACATTTCTGTAGGTGTCCCGTGAATCTCCGCCCAGCAGACATGATGTCCCTTCAAACGGATATGGGCGGAGCTAGAGAGTTGGAAAAACCAAGAATGTCTTCCCAACAGACATTAAATGACCATTTGGACTTAATTTAGGCTTAAATAGAGTTTGAATTATACCTAGAATGATGCTTAGATTAAGTGACTAAATGTGTGATATGTATGAAGTTAAAATTGAGGTTATATCTTAGTGAATGGATTGTCGATATCAAAGTGCCAAAGGCATGAGTATAATAGGAATAAAGATGTTCATATTATTGTATTTATGATTCAAAGAAGTTGTGTAATATGTACTAAGTAAATGTAAATAAGAAATTGGGTATTATGAGAGCATATAATGTTAGAAAATAAATGACGAGAAATTGATTTATGATATTAGAATAACCAGATGTTCTTGAGGTGTAAGCCTAAGAATAAGCTAGACACACACAAAAGGATAAGGACTGAATGGTGAACTTAGAATGATCATGTACAAATGAAGTGTAAACCTAAGTTCAATTAGACATATATGATTTATGAGAATGAGAATGAACATAAGAAGTGAATTTAGGTAATATACTCGGGATTGTCATTGAGCATGCATTATACACAACATATATATATATATATATATATATATATATATATATATGTATGTGATTGAGTATTCATAAGATTGTGCAATTAATAATGTGTGTGCAATATGTGTATTGCATGATGCTAATATACAGGATAGAACATCCGCATCCAGACGTTTACGAATCATGGAAGCTAACGCTAATATGGAGCGTAGTGAGTCGACCTAGATGGTCTCATTTTTATTGTTTATTTTATTTTAAATTTCTGTATTAAATTACTACTAATATGATTGATGTGAATGTGTTGATTCTGGATAATAAATGTCTAAGGCTTTTGATGCATGTAAAAATCAATGACAGTGCTCCTTGAATGTGAATTTGAATGAATAAGTGATACTCAACATTATTGTTAAATGTCGGACTAAGGTCCGATGATAAATGTGAATATGAATGTGAAACTAAAATCAAGTAACTGATTGAATTTATACGGAAGTGATGCATTTCATTACATGAATGCATAACAATAAAATGACTATTGTGACCGGGTAGTCATCGAAAAAGAGCTTAAAGCTCATAAAGGGAAAAAGAGTTTACAACTCAAAATGTGGTAAGAGCCTCTGACTCACTATGTAAAATGAGACATGTATCCTTAATGAATAAGGGACAGTTATTAATGAGCCCGATATCTACAATGGATATAGTACAATTGTAGGCACTCAGTCATAACAGTAAAAATTGAAAGTAAGTCTCATGCGTATTGCATATGCATTTGATATGTATGCTTTAAATGGTTGAAATAAATAGTTTGAATGACTTCTGAATGTGAAATATGATTTAGTGAATTGATGAAGTGAAGTGAATTTTATGAGTATATGAGTTGATGTGTTATGTGATTGAGTGAGTCATCAAGGATGGTCTACTCACTGAGTTCGCAAAACTCAACCTCATATTTTGCAACATTTTTTAGGCTTAGAGAAGATCTTCAGTTAGACAAATTGGAGTCTATTCATTGCATTCGAGTAAGAGATAGAGGTCAGGATCAGTTCGTGTCTGCATATTATTTCATTATTTTGTTTCAAAATGTGTATTCATAAGTATTGTACAATGTGCAGGTGAATGATTTTGTAATGTAATGAAATTATGACTAAAAGTGTTTTGTATCTGTAATGGGACTAAGTGACTACTGAAATTATGATGATATGTATAATGCTTGTAACACTTGTGATTGGAAATGTTTATGAATAAAATGGGCCAAAAATGATTATTGGTTTTTCAAAATATGCGTGTGTTGTGTGAAAAGTTTGTAATAGTTATGATTGACTGACTGTCCTAGTACACCACCCTTGTAGAGTATATTCTCCAATACTGTCGATTTGTTTGGGAATATGCTCTATGGGAGAGGGGTGCTACACATAGGCTCATCAGCCTCCAAATATGCCACCTGCTCCATTAAAATAGGATCATCCATCTCCTCCTCTTCATCTTACAAGATATAGGTCTCCATAACTAGGAAGGGTCTTCTTAGGATTAGGGAATCTTTATATCATCTATTGTATTCACAATCATAAAATCAAAAAGAAAGATAAAATTATCAACCTTAAGTAGCACACCTTTTATAATGCCCCTAGGATACTAATTCATTTATCCTCTAATTGAATGCTCATCCTAGTTAGTTTATGTTTACGCAATCCTAACCTTTTCAACATGTCATATAGAATCAATTCAATACTAGTTTTTGAGCACGTTAATTCCCTTTTAATTGAAAAACTACCAATATTACAAAGAATATTAAAACTTTTTAGGTCCTTGGTTTTCTTAGGTAGCTTGTTTGGTAAGATGGCAGAGCACTCATCACTTAAACAACAACAATTCTTAAGTCTCTTCTCATTAGATAGGTGATACTCTAAAACCTTAGCATACTTTGGTATCTGTTAAAGGGATTTAACAAAAGGAATGTTGCTATAGAAAAGGTTAATAAATTGATATTCCTTTCTATCCTTCTCAAGTCTGCTCGAGTATGGAATTTTTTGTTGATACTTTCTTGTTATTGTTAAGTAAAGTCTTTGACTGTCTTTCAAAGAAAATTTTAGTAAGTTATCTAATATTGAAAGAACCCGACCCTAGGTTCCCCTTCAAAAACCCAAGTGGAGCCCTCCAGTGACCCTGTGATAGCCCTCCAATCAATATTTGTCTCGACCGAAGGTTTCTGCAAAGCCAAGCCATTCAACTATTTAAAACCTTTTATGCTTTAATAATTAAAAGTATAGAAAATAGTGAGAAATTTTTTTCTATCATTTTACTGAATTTTTTGCGGCACAACGACTATATTTTGACTTTCCCAAAATTTTCAAAAACCTTCATAACACATTTTAAAGCACTTCTAATATTTCATATACCATCTTAACTTCCGAAATGGGACCTCAAGTCCATATCAAAAGCAATCACAAACATACAATTCTCAACATTTTAAAAACATCTTTGAGGATCAAAGCCCTTATAGTTCATTAAGAAAAAGAGATTTACAATTTTAAAGATGTTTACAAGATAACACTTTTAAACCCTTTCCAAAAATACTTTAGAACATATATACAAGCAACTAAGCCAATGTCAAGCAAACACATATATAAGAAAGATACAATCACAGCAGCACCCAACAAGATAACTAATCCTGTGGTGGAGTCCCAATTACTACAACACCTATATGCATACCTGGGGTGGTTTGTTTAAAAACATAAAAATAAGGGTGAGCTAAATGAGCCTAGTAAGTGTAATAAGTTTACTAAAAGTTAACTTCTTATAACAGCATAATTGAAATATTCTCATACAATTAGAAAGCTTATAGTATAATAATTGTCATAACAATTCACTCGTGCATCTGGTAATCTAATAAGATATTGTAAAAAAACTTCATTTTTCTAAAATTACTATTTTGAAATGCCTTTTTGAAATTAAACTCATAATATAAGAATTTCCTTTTTCCTTTTTTCTTAATCAATAAACAGTAGTGACAATAAGTTTCTGAAAACTTTTATATTGCAAATAAGTTAACCACTAGAATTAATGCCATACGGTGACTCTCAAATTACTTTCAAAAATAAATAGTGGTGGCATTATTATTTATTGTCATGAATTTTTTATACGATATAGCCCCACCTCAACATTCTTTACATTATGGTACCCTTAGGCATAAGGTCACGTAGCTGGTTTGCATGGCTTAACCATAACTGGTCAATTACTAGTTACGGAGCTAGTTTTGCATTGCTTACTCGTAATACGTTAACCACTATAGGCCAATAATTACGGAGCGGGTTCTGCATTGCTCGTCCATGACAAGTCACGAAGCCAGTTCTACATCACTTACTCGTGACTGGTTAACCACTATTTATGGAGTTGGTTCTACATCAATTACTTGTAATAGGTTAACTGACATAAATATACCGGTATAATAAGATATATAAAGCCTAGTTGTGCACCATAGGCAAAAGCAACTTTTACATTTATGACTCGTCTTATTTTCTAAATCAAGTATGGGAGGATTCATAATTGAATTATGTCAATGTAACTCCCAATCATATAAAATTCAACTTTCAAATTAAAAGTCATATACTGCCAAAGGATACCCTTATGCTAGCAATATCCACCTGTAAAATATCATTTGCATAAAACTTAGCATAATATTCATTTCATGATCAAATGAAAACCATTTGCATAAACAAAATTTAAAGTACACTCAGAACTTGCCAGTCTCCATAAATAGACACCATTTTCATAAAATCAACTTAAAGAACACTCATATTTTATCAATTCTTTTGCAAAGAATTTAGTCAGATAAAACAATTAAAATACACTCACAACTTTGCAAACTTATCTCCAAGCAAACCCATGCGTTTTGTGCCTCTCTTTTACCTACATAAAGTGCATTTCGCTTAGTCATTTATTTCCAAATTAGGAAATAAGACATTAAAACTATATAATTGGTTTAAAAGAATTTGACATTTGTATCTAATCGTGTAACACGTACGTTAATCGTATTTTTGCTTACTTCTAGAAGCTAACCTATTGGTCTCCGTTTCCAAATATAACTTCAAAAGTCACTTAAATATCATATTTGACCCATTTTAACTTACTAATTTCGTCAAAATCACAATATAACTTCAAAAGTCACTTAAATATCATATTTGACCCATTTTAACTTACTAATTTCGTCAAAATCACAATCTCACCTAATTTAATTCACCATATCATGATCATGCATGATGAGTCACGGTTATGACCTATGTCCAAAATCCATAACTCCATTTGTTCCTTACTTTTCACATATCAAACGTTCAAATTAGGCTTTGAGGTCTTCTCAAAATTTGTTCCCCTAAGTCTCTATATTCCATATCATCAAAAACCATGCCATTTCAACCTTCAAAATCACGAAAAATGTACCAAATATCACATTTTGTTTTAATATAAGGGCAATATCAGGTTACCATTTTCAATCTCAAACTTCGATATCATTAATTGGGAATTAGGTATGGGTTTATTCTAGAGATTTTTATTACTATGTCTTAGTTTTCATCTCCAATTGAAATCACTCAATTTTGAGGTCTTTAGGCTGATTTATGGCCAAAACAATAGGGTTGGTTCAAGTGAATCGAGAATCAAAGACAAAATTTCACTAAACATAACTCTGTCTCTTGTCATATTCAATTCTTAAATGCTTCCAAACTTCTTATCTACTCTATAGAAATTCAAAAATCTTCATTTATCTTACATGAATCTATCCTCCTGAAAAGCCCCAATTTTGGAAATTTAGGTTAGGAAACTTACCACTTTCTTTCAATATTTTGGACAATTAAAGAACACTTAGTCGTGATCAAGCTCTCTTCAATTCATGCTCCAAAACCCATCAAAAATCAGCTGCACCCTCCTTCTTCTCTCCTTGGCTGAAACTTCACTCTTTCTTCTCTTCTTTTTCTTCTTTTGTTTCTCTCTCATGTATATGTTGAAAAAAGGAAGCAATTGTTATTACTTTACTCCTTTAATTTCCTTTAGTACATTACACATGACATCTTCTAATTGGTCCTTTTTTAATGACTCATCACCATTCAATTAATCATGCTTAACCCTTAAGAAAGCTTCTAATTGTTCATTAGGTGTGACTCACTAATCCCCTTACACCATTTTTATACAAAAAGGCCAAATTGCCCTTAATGAGTTTAATTCACCAACTAACCCAATTAAATCCCAAAAACATTCCACAACTGTCTTATTTTAAAATTGATCAGGAAATAATCTAATTAGGGTCAATACTTATTGATTGGATGCTTTCAAAAATTTTGAATGGGTTTAAAATCATAAATACTCATTATTTTCCAAAAAGGGCATTTTAGTCCATTAATTTCATATTACTCGAATTCTATTCAAACAACCTCCGTTTTGAGCCGTTTCAGTTCCTATAGACTCCAATCCTGATTCTAGAGCTTTTCATTGTATTTCAAAGTATTCGATAATTTTTCAGTTGCCTAGAAGAATTTTTGGATTGAATCCAGAAATCACTAAATGTCTTTAAAATCGCTCGGATTTCATTCAAAAGTGTCACCTAAATCTTCAAAACACATTTCGAGGGGCTTTTAAAGCTCGTTTGGACTCATTCCATAGCTTTTCAAAGTTTTTATAAATTTTCCGAGAAATTTTCGGTCGAGTCCAAAATCGTCTCTAGTTTATCCGCTATCTCTGTTATAACCTCAATAATACATTTAAATGCTTAAATTACTCTAATACATCAGAAATAGAGCATAAATAGAGCATACTCTATAAAATGCATGTATAACACATTAAACAGTACAATAATCAAACTAGGATATTATAAATATGATTTTTCAAATTTTGGATGGAAGTTTTTCGATTTTGAAGAGATGTTTCAGTACTTTTGAAATGAGCCTTAAATCCAGTAATAAATTTTTTCAGAAGCTTTTTAAGACTTGACTTCCTTTCTTATAATTATTGTTGTTAAAATCTAGGTAAAAACCCATATATTTGATATCCTTGCTTATTATATTGGAATTTAAGATGGTTTCTTCAGCCTAGATTATAGGTATTTACTGTTTGGAATATAAGATGATTGTCTCATGTTATTATATGCAAAATATTTATAATTAGAGTGTCCACCACCACAAATGTGATAACTTGTAACTGATGCTAGTTAAGTTGCTAAACTAATACTTTCAATCTTCTAACTTTAACTCTAATTTTGACACCAATATTTTGGATACCACCCAATTTTGGAATTATTCTTAATTGCTCCAACTGTTATTTTTTCATAGATATATTCTCAATCAAATCTTACAATTCATCAGAAGTTTTAAAGAAAGTGGTTCCATTTGACGATGCATTAATTGCTTAGATGGGGAACTCAGTCCATTATAAAATGTTTGCATTTATAGTCCTAACTCAAGTCTATGGTATAGGTACTTCCTCAATAACTTATTTCATCTCTCTCATGTGCCATACATTGGTTTACTCTCTAATCTTTGGAAAGAAAATAAGTCATTCCTAATTTTTGTTAAAGTAAAGTGCTTTACTAAAAATAATTTAGCAAGGCCAGTCCAAGTAGTAATAGATCTATATAGAGAAGATTTCAAAAATTATTTAGCTCTTTGTTATAATGTAAAAAGGAATAACCTCAATTAAATAGCATCCTTTAAAACTCCGTTAATCTTAAAAGTATCATAAAACTCTAAAAAGTTAGGAATGGCATTTTAATCCTCATCTGGCAAGCCATCAAACTACATTAAGTTATTAAACCATTTGAATCATTCAAGTTTGATCTTAAAATTTTTGGCTTCCTCTCTTAGCATAGTGGTTGTAGATTATATCCTTCTAAGTAGTGGACTAGCATAATCCGCCATACTACATTATTCTCCTCATCTTACTTTTGTGTTTAATAGTTATAACCTCTAAAGTTCTAGATTTCTCTCTATTAAATTCCAAAGAAAATCCTTCCAATTTCTAGATATTAATTAAGTATTACTTTGGAACTACTCTTAGTTATAAATCAAAGTACCTAAATCTTGAAATTCAGCTAACAAATGAAAGATTAAAAAATCTCAAATAAATGAAGAAAAATATTATATTAAAAATAAAGTGTTTCTTATATCCAAGTCCCTAACAATGACATCAAAAGCTTATTATATGCTTTCTGAACAATACTATAGATCAAATGAAAGTGCATATATCATACCTATAGTATAGTCTAGTGAATACAAGTATCATTCCTATGAGGACTACAAATACTAGTGATAATATTCTTTTTATTATATAATCTAACAAAACAAATGATTGATGTGAAAGGAATAATGAACTAAAATGAATTTCCTAATTTAAAATGCTAAAGAAAATTAATAAACAAGATCAAAGAAACTGATTGATAAATAAGATCCAGATGCAAAATCTCCCTAAAACCTCTCAATTCCTCTCTAGTTTCTCTCATTTTCTCCACTCATTGTTACACCCATCGTTGCCCCTCTTAATCACCAACCCAATTTAGTGCTTTTTTTTGTTGCTTAAATTGCGACACCAAGTAAGTTCTTTCACTAATTTCATTTGATTTATGCTTAAATTTTTTAGTATTTTACTAATTTTAGAGATTTTCACCCTTAAAATGATAAGGTTAAGATTTCTTGTGGTTTAGTGTGATTTCCATTAATTTTGTTCTTGATTTTGGTTTAAAAGTTGAATTGTATTCTTTCCCATATGATTTCTTAGTTTAATTTGATGAATTGCATGAGAATTGAATGAAATATGAATTGAGTTTGTGATTTTATTCACTAAATGTTGATTTGTGATTTTTTTTTAGCAATTAGGATTAATTTTCTGTTTTTCTAGTTAATTGATGTTGTTTTCTAGTTTAATTGAATTTCAATGTTGAATTTTGCTTTAATAAGATCCTTAATTTTGTAAATTTTGGGTAATTGTTAAATTAGATATTTTAATTTCACTTTTAGGTTTAAATTTGTAATTGCCTTATTAGATTACCTTTATTTGTTAGTTTCAATATTTTTAATTTTAATGTTCTTATTATTTTGACCATTTGTTTAATTTTCTATTTATTTTATTTATTTCCTTGTTTTATTTTTTTTATTATGTGTTAAATTTTACTTTTAAGTATTTTTTTACAATTTCATATTTTTTTGAGCATATGAACCAAGTGTGGGGAAAAGTCTTTTTTTGTATTTTTATCTATTATTTTCTCACACTTAATTTAGTTTCATGCATAATGACGGGACAACGAAGAGCAAAGGAGGTACCATGAAAAAGGTAGAGAGAAGAAGGGTCATCTAAAGACCACCCAAGTGGAGCTCATTAACCATAAGAGCATGAACATATGGCACATCCATTAGATTGACCCCACATATTACATTTCAATCTCAGAGCCCGCAAGGAGCAATACCAGAGGCTCAAGAAGAAGAAAATTGGAACCGAAAGATGTATCAATTGGGAGGTGTTGGAGTAGATTAGCTTGGCCTAGTAGGCTTGGGACTTCATCAATGTTAGAGCATGGTTTTGTTTCTTCGAGATCGTGGACCCTCGTACTGGGAGCTAATGCTTAAGGAGCTCTCTGTCAGACCCCGGCACCGGAACCCAAGTCCTAACCTACCCTGGGACCATAACTATTGAGTCCCGATACCGGTGCCCGACGTTTTTGACTTAATAATCCTTAAACTTAAACCTATTATCCTTGTACTGGACTTTTCCTGGAGGGTCATCTATTCTATCTCATAAATTGGACCCCATTTC
>JAOQMR010000007.1:12214801-12238945 GCA_027563865.1 Erythroxylum pelleterianum
CGTCGTTTCTTGTTTTTTTCTACGTCTTTCTACCGAAACGACGTCAAACACTTCAACTTTCTTCGACGTCTAAATACAACGTCGCAGAATATGGGACCTTTTAATGATGTGTGTTTAAGATGTCGTGAAAAGCTTAGCTCATTCTCGACGTCTACTTCTCAAACGACGTTAAAACTATAGTTTTGTTGTAGTGTTTAGTTAAGTTTGGTAAAAGGCTTTGCTTATAAAAATTTTCATTAAATTCCAAATGGAGGCTTTGGAAATTTTTTTAAAACATGTTTATATTCTAACAAATTATGCATGGATAAATCTAAGAAAATGAGGGAGGAGTTTTGAAACTTTGAGGCTATCTCACCGAAATTTCTAAATGACAAAGAGCTAATTCATTATCCCATACATGGAGGTGGGATTTTACTATGATACCTTCAAATATGGACTTTGGTTCCCTCTTTATCCCACCATCAATAAAATATTAGAAACAATAAGCTTGATGTTTGAGTAATTCCATCTGTATTCCTAGTTTTTCCTCGCCATGTTCATCATTACCTGTCATATAATATGGGCACACCAATCAGTGGTATATCTTAGGTGTCATAACCGGGTGTCAATTATTGGTAGCTGTGAATGGTTTATTTGAAGGAGGAGTTCATCTTCTTGTCAAACCCAACATACTTGAAAAACTTTAAGGATAGGGAAGTTTAGATGAGAGATTTTCCTACGGAATATGGGTGATATATCCCTGAAGTTCCTATCCTATAAACTTGCAAATCCTACTAGCCCTCTTTTCCTCAGGATACCTTATTATATAATCAAAGTCTAATCGTGCCATAGTTTTCTGATATAGAGGAGCATCTTTTTAGGTTTCTTTTTTAATAATTCTTTATCACTTAATGTTTTCAAGCATTATGCTAGAATCCTTATTGTCTTTATCATAATCATGAATATGAATAAGCAGATCACAAGGAAAAAGAAGATTAAGGAGAAAGACTTGTTGGCTACATATTCTAGGAAGAAGAAAAAGCAAATTGTGATCTATAACGATGATATCGCGAGTCCAGATCTCCTGTCCAATATTATGGTGTCTTATTGTGTCCAATAAATCTCAGCCATTTATTTATGTGGAGCCCTGATATCGCTATCATCAAGCCTACTTTCCCTATCACATCTAGCCTTTTTTCACAACCTTCTTATCCTTCGCCTCCTCACTTATTTCACTAGGTGGAGAATATAGTTGCCCTACTTATTCTTAATAGACATATTAGGGAAGATTAATGCTTCTTCCTAAATTTCAACTTAAAAAATAGAAAGATACCATCTTAATTTAGAAAGTTCAAAAGTTAGTTAGAAGAGATTCATCTTTATCACTTCTATTTATTTTTTAGAGGCATCTTACTAAGGTAAGCATTCTTAGCTTAAATAATTCCTTAATATCATTTCTAAGACGGATTTTGTGTTTTTATTTGTTTAAGATCTGATATTCGTAGTCACGGGCTTTGAGATAGCCTATTGAGAGCTTGACAAGTCTATTAAAGAGAGTGATGAGGTAAAGAATTCAGCCTTAAAGAAATATGTAGACCTTAAGGCATTCAATAAATAGAAGGAAGTTGTTGAAAAATAACTACTGCTTGTGTCTCGATGAGATAGATAGGGAGATAACAACCTGAAAGGTGAAAACGTAGGCCTAAAGGTTGACAATGATGGGCCATAATCTAAGATGTAAAGGCTTTAAGGTGATGATTTTAAAATTGTCATCATCCATTATTATCGTATTTCTAAGTATTTCAAAAACTAAAACTATGATAACTTTATAAGTGCAATAATGACATATCTTGAGGCTTGCAGTAACTCTCTAAAGGAACCTCCTATCATATCTTGACGAGGTTTTTTTGGAGTTAATAAGGATGCTAAAGTCATTAGCCCTATTAGTGGAGAATCGTCCAACTCTTACAACACCAACCCTGTATCCTCTAATGGCACAGCTCTCCATATCTAAACCCCTTATATCCTTTTACTTTTGTTTCTCTATGTTTTATCCTCTTATACGTAGGATGTAAATGTATGGTTGCTTGGTCACATTTATCCCATTTATTTTTTTTTATTTTATGAGTTTGTGCTTTTTATGATATAAAGGCATAACTCTTATGAAGTACATTTAAACTTCTTAGCAATCCTATGGAGTTTTGCTCCAATATGTTAATCAATGGAATGAAAATAAATATGATAGGCCTATGGTGTCTCTAGTTTTAGTGTCTTAATCAATGTTTGAAACAAAAATGAATAAAACATGCTTATAAAGTTTATCTTTAATGCTTTTTTTTTTGATAAAGAAAGCTTTCATTAAAATTGGATAGGAAGATTACATCAAGAACTCGGAGCCTAAAGTACCCAAACTGAAAATACAACCAGGTACACCCCAATCAAATCCAATTTAAACACCCAGTCTCAAGATTTCAAATAGACTGGAAAGGAAAATCGATAACGCCATAGCCGAAGCGTTGAGCAACTAAAGACAAGGCATTTGAGACAACGCCAAAAAGAAGCCAAAACAGATTTCATGCCATCGACATCTACTCAAGCTTCAATATCGCACCAAAAGAAACACCAAGCGGCCACTAATAAGTTGTATAGGAAAGAGTATGCTTTCTCATTTCTATCACGCCCTTTCGGGTTTTCATGATAGAAACTGATAATCGCACCCAAAACCTCATGAAGAGCCCTTTCGGGTTTTCAATGCATGAGTAAAAAGACCCAATCCTACACACAACATGATTAGAACAAGAAGGAAAAAGGAGCACCATCGGGAAAAAGGAACAAGACCACAAAATGGTACCAATCCCACAGGCAGGAAGTGAATGAACCCAGCTACTTCTGACAGCCAACGTGCGCACAAAAATCAAGGAACATAAAAATCGGGAGGTTCTTCATACCAGTATCAGAATGCTCCATTATGAGGTGCATTATGAGCAAATTGATGAGCCAAGGAATTCACCTCTCGAAAAATATGGTGAATATGAACAAATTGGAGACCAAAAATTAAGTCTCTACAGTCTTGAATCAATCGACTAGATGGAGCAAAATCAGGTTGTACCTCTTTAATCCTCTTAATAACATTAAGCGAATCACCTTCAATAACTAACTTTCGGACACCCAACTCACGCGCAAATAATATGCCTTCTCTGCAAGCAAGAGCCTCGGCTGTAGTTGCATTAATAACATTGGAGTTAGATGTAGCAAAACCAGCCCTAAATTCACCATTCGAGTCCCTAATTACAGAAAATGCTTTAATCAACTTCTAAAATGAAAATAAATATGATAAGCTTGTGGAGTCTAACTCTAATGCTTTAATTGTTTTTTGAAATAAAAATGAACATCATAGGTTTGCAAAGTCTAGCTCCAATTCCTTTGTAGCCTCATATAAACAAGAAATCGAGAATGTTAAAAGACAAAACACTTTATGGCATTTAAATAATATAAGACTTTGCGATATTTGTTATTTAGAATAATATATTTGTGAATTTAAAAAATATTATTATAAGTTACCTATACCAGAACAAGAAATGTATATTCAAATCTTCATCCAAAAATTACCTTATCCCTTCAATCAAATAGTAGAAGAACAATTTCAAGATAGAAATAGCAAAAATATAGTAGCCTATAATCTCGGGGGAGCTATTACAATAACCAAAGACGTTTTAGCACAAAAGTGTTTAGAAGCCAAATTATATAAAAAAACTATGACATAATGATATTCAACTCTGTTGTTCCAAATATGCAGAAGTACCACAACAATATGACTGTGAATTTACATCATATAAATATCCTCAAATAAAGCATCCATATTTTCAAACAAAAATTATCGATGGAAAAAATATCCTCATAAATATTATAAAAAACAAACTTTCAAACTTTATAAAAAGTTTTTTAGATGCAAAAATTATAGACAATTTAAACCTAAAAAACAATATTACCCTCGAAACAAAAAATCTTGGAAATGTTGGCTATGTAAAGAAGAAGGACGTTACGCTAATAATTTTCCAAAGAAAACACAAAACCACTATAAAGAAAAAATAAATATATTAAACTCTACGATTAAAGAAGATTTAGAACCAATCAAATTAGACTATTAAACTAATTAAACAATTTCATCTATTTATCAATATGAATCCCAAAAGTTAGAATCATCAACTGAATCCGAATACAGCTTTTATTTAAGTAATCATTCAGAATTAAAAAATAAATGCATATATAGATACAGGAGCTACTGTATGTATAGCTTCGAAACAATTATTAGCCAAATGGAAAAGGTTAGATAAACATCCTCAAATTATAATAGCAGATGGAAGTGTAAAATCAATTTGGTATGTAAGTTATTACAATAATATCATAATTGAAAAATATACATTTACAATACCATCTATCTATCAACAAGAATCAGGATTACCTTTGATATTAGGAAACAATTAATTAAAATTTAAAAATACTTTTTGTCAATATCTACATTATATTACATTAAAAACACCAGTAATAAAATCATTAAATCAAAAAGCAATTATTCTTAAAATTCCTATTTATCATACTACTTATTATCAGAAATTACAAATTTTAACAGAAAAACTTAATTATTTACAATTCTATCTCCTCAACAGTATGTCAATTCAAAACGAAATCAAAACTCTACTAGAATATATTTGTAGTGAAAATCCATTAGACCCCCTTAAAAATATTAATAATTAACTCATTGAAATTAAGTTGAAAGATACCACTCAAGAAATAAACATTAGAAATAATATCCCCTACACTCAACAAGATGTTCAAGAATTTATTACTGAATGCATTGAACTTTAAATAAAAAATTAATTTCTCCAAGTAATAGTAAGCATTCAACTCCTACTTTTTACGTAAATAATCATTCCGAACAAAAACGAGGTAAAAGAAGAATGGTAATTAATTATAAAAATTAAATAAGCAATTATCGGTGTTGCCTATAAATTACCCCAAAAAGATTATATTATTACTAAGCTTAAAGCACATCTCTAGTTTACAACATTAGATGCAAAATCCAGATATTGGCAATTATGATTACATGAAAATACAAAATAATGCACTGCTTTTACATGTCCACCTCAAAAACATGTTCAGTGGAATGTATTACCTTTTGGATTAAAACAAGCACCTAGCATTTATCAACGCTTTATGGATGATAATCTATAAGGCTTAAAAGAATTCATGCTAGCTTATATAGACGATATTATAATATTTTCTAATACAAATAAAGAAGACCATTTAAAAAAGGTTTAAATAGACCTTCATCGATGTAAAGAAAAAGGATTAATTCTTAGTTAAAAGAAAATAACTTACATACCAAATTGATTTTACACTTCCATCTGCTATTCTAATTTGAAGAGGTTTATCTAGTTTTTTCCATTTGGCTAACAATTGTTTTGAAGCTATACATATAGCAGCTCTTGTATCTATATATGCATTTATTTTTTATTATGAATGATTACTTGAATAAAAGTTGTATTCGGATTTAGTTGATGATTTTGACCCTTGGGATTCATATTGATAAATAGATGAAATTCTTAAATTAGTTACATAGTTTGATTCGATTGGTTCCAAATCTTCTTTAATCGTAGAGTTTAATATATTTATTTTTTCTTTGTAGTGGTTTTGATTTTTCTTCGGACAATTATTAGGATAATGTCCTTCTTCTTTACATAGCCAACATTTACAAGATTTTTTGTTTTGAGGACAATATTGTTTTTTAGGTTTAAATTGTCTATAATTTTTGCATCCAAAAAACTTTTTATAAGGTATAACAGGTTGTTTTTATAATATTTATGAGGATATTTTTTCCATCGATAATTTTTTTTGAAAATATGGATGCTTTATTTGAGGATGTTTATATGATGTAAACTCAAAGCCATATTGTTGTGATACTTTTGCATATTTGGAACAACAGAGTTAAATATCATTATGTCATAGTTTTTTTTAATGTAATTTGGCTTCTAAATACTTTTGTGGTAAAATGTCTTTGGTTATTGTAATAGCTCCATCGAGATTATAGGCTACTATATTTTTGCTATTTCTGTCTTGAAATTGTTATTCTACTGTTTGATTAAGGGGATAAGGTAATTTTTGGATGAAGATTTGAATATATATCATCTGAAGAGGCATCGTCAGTGACTTTGTTGTTTTGTGAAGTAAAGGGGCAATGCTGGCAATGATGCTGCTCATAATGTTTCAATTGTTGACACAGTGCATGCTGCCATTGGGTAGATAAGTTAGTGAATAAAGTATCAAAACTTGCTTATGCTTGTTTTAAAATTTGGAGTGCATCTGGATTGATAGCTGATCGGTATATGGAAGTCATAATGAGATTAGGTCCACAATAATTGATCTTGATCATTGATTTTGCAGTGACTTTAAGATATTGCTGGTAGACTCCTTCTATGCAGTTGAGATTAAATTGATTGACGAAATCCTAATTGAAATCATACTTGGGTAGTGTATAAATGGGTGGATACATGTCATTGCTAATACCGAGCCGGACATAAGCAATTCGTGATAATAATAATTCGGTGTCTTATAAAGTATCTGCTTTTCTAAAAATGGGGTAGGGATTGAATACTTTGATGAATATTTCGCGATCTTTTGCAAACTAATCTTTATAAATTTTAATAACTTGAATAGAACTAGTGGGAAATTCTGAATGCGTATTTAAAGGGGTTAAATAAATGGTATCTATTAAACCACTTTGAAAAAAGAGATAAGTGGTTATAGGTTATGCATCAAGAAAAATAATGGCTTTAGGGCCATATCTGCCTCTGTTTTGTGGATAGTATTGGAATATTTTCTATGCTTTAGTCTGTTCATTAAGTGCTTGAAAATAGTCGACAAATCCTTTAGAAGTTATTTTCTTCATTTCTTCCTTAATGGCTCGAGCTGGAACAACATTAATCTTGTCAAGATTAATAGGTTTGCCTAATGATTTCATGCAGAAGTGCTGGGTTATTTTTCAAGTACTTGTTTATATTGAGGTTTCAAAGAAGGTTCCTTAAAGTTGGACGAAGCTTTTTCGACTTCGACCCAAGTTTTATATTTATGGTGAATAATAGATGGTTTGTGATTGATATAGATTGCGGCTTGATGCCATTCTTCATAAATGCCTACCATAGGTCCATTAAAAATGACATAAACTTTGTCTTCATGATGGTCTTGTTTCTTTTGGGATTGTGGTGAAGAAGTAGTTGAAAGGTTGGATTCAATAGGGGGTTGAATGTCTATTCTTCCCTTGATAGTATTGAACTCTATGCCTAAGTTGTGAGCCATATATAAAAGCATGACGCTTGCTTTAGGAATAGTCTTGAGGGATGTGGAATGTGCATATATATGCTTAGATGTGGATGCTCCATGCTCATTTGTTACATTAGGCAATGGTTCTTCACTATATAAAAAATTTGGTTTTAGATTTTCCTTTACTTCCATGGTTATATCTTATCTCATACCTATCATTGAAATTCTTTTAAGTTTTTAACATATTCTCTAGTTTTTCTCTCCCTTTAGTAAACTTATATAATGAGTTTTTGATGGAATCTACCTCTTTTTCAATGTTTCATTCCCACGCCTTAATGCATCTAAGTCATAATTGTCATCAATGATAATAATTTTTTATGCTTAAATGTTATGCAATTCACTTTTCATCTTTTCATTGTCATTAATGTATGCATCCACCTATTTTTGAACTTCCTTATGTTTGGAAGATAATTTCTTCCTTTTCTTACTCATGATTTCTAAACTTGCAAATAATTCATCACATGTCATATCAATATCACTATCACATAAGTTAGGGTTAGATGTTATCTCATTATCATCCGTAGCAGTAAAGCATATATAAACTATCTCATTTTTCAAATACTCAATTTTAGATTCACTTATTCGATTCCAAATTGATGCATTAAGTGCTTTTATATTGTCCTTCTTCTCCTTTTTATAGCTTCTTTCATACCTCTTATTATCCTTGAGTAGAGGACATTGTGACTTTATATGACTGAGTTTTCTACATTCAAAGTAAATAATGTTAGAGAATTTATGTTTTAAATCACTTTTATCTTCTTTGACGTCCTTTCTTTTGGAGAATTTCTTCTTTAATAATTTCTTAAAATTTCTGGTGAGTAAGCTAATGTCTTCTTTTGAACTTTCATTAGTTGTTGTCTCGTCCTCTATGCTTGATTCTTCCTTAAAGCTTTAAGTTCTAATTCTTTTACTTTGGAAGCTTATTTCTTCATGTGGCTCTTGGATCCTCTTTTCATATGTGAGGAGAGATCTAATAAGTTCCTCCAATGGTAGCGTTGTTAGATCATTATATCTGCCACTTTAGCTTCCCATATCTTTGGATGTGACCTAAGCAACTTTCTATTCAACATTAGTATAAGTCATTCCAAGACCTTTAAGAGCCTTTATAATATCTGTAAATCTGGTATACAAGCTAGATAGGCTTCTATCAGGCTTCATTTGAAACAATTCATAATGATGTGTTAGCATCCTTTGCTTTCCTTTACTGATTGGTTCTCATATGTGTAACTTATAAAGTATGTCAAATTTTATGAGTCGTTTTGTATATAGAGACCCTATTGAATATAATTCTTCCTAATGCATAAAAAAGAATGTGTATGGCCCTTTTATTTAAGAAACTAATCTCTTATCTTGAGGTTCCCATTCTTCCTTTAATTTGGATATATTTTTGTTATTTATAATTTTTGTAAGAATAAATGGACTATTTGAAACTATTTCCAATAAGTCTACACTTTTAGCCATTAAGAAGAATCTTATCCTAGTTTTCTAATAAAGGTAATCATTGCCATCAAAGAAAAGTGGACTACTAATGCTTTGTCCGTCTTGATTGAATAATGATGATGATGCTTTTAAATATGTCATTACAATCTTTATTATAGGATTTTGTTAAAAAATGCTAGCCTAATAGACTTGTTATGATTCTACTTATTACTCCTTAATGGCACCCAAAAAGGAGGTGAATTAGGTGTTTAAAAAATTTAACAACGTTTCTAGCTAATTTACTCAATTAACAATAAGAAATGCAAATAAAGATGAGGAAATTGATTAATGTAATTAATTTAAATAATTAAATAATAATTTAAAGAGGATGGGGAAGAGAGACTATAAACTGATTTATAGTGGTTCACAAAACAATCCTTTCCTATGTTCACTCCTGAGACTCTTCTTGAAATTTCACTGTAATTCTTCTCTTAAAGCTAAGAATAACCTTTGTACAATTTTTTTAGCTGAAGAGCAAATTTGCTTATATTCTTTTTCCAAGGTAAAAAGGAATCTCAATCTCACTTTGGTCATCACCAAGTATAATAATCTCACTTAGAGCATCACCAAGTACAATAATATATTCCTTAATCCAAATATTATAGCTTAAAGTTCTTTACTTTATCACTTGATGACTCCAAAATGGCTCAGTTACACAAATATGAACATTTTGATGCTTTAATTATTGAAAAAACACTTTGAAATATGTGTATAACATACCCTAAACCTTCTTGATACTAAAACCAATGAGAAAATGCCTATTTATAGTGTTTTGTGACCTTTCCTAGCCATTGGAGCTAAGGATTAGCTATTACAATGTCTTTATATAGAGCATTGATCGACTAGTATACATTAAAGGCACCAGATTCATTAACGGTTGGAATATTAGTCAACTAGTAGGCATATTGTTCAACCAATATATTAACCAATGTTACAGCAAACTTGTAGTATATCAAATTTAATTACTTTAATTCATATTAGTCAATCACTAACCCATATAAGTCGACCAATCACTCTAAAAACATGATTTTTAACACCTCCAAATGCTTAAACTTAATTCAATGAATACAATTACGAATTAAACATCCCAAAATGTTCCCTAGAATTTTATTTGAAAGATTGAGAGGCTTTTATATTGAACAGAAGTTTCAATTTCTCTTTATGAATGTAAAAACTCATGCAATAAAGTGAAATGAAATGTTAACAATTAATAAAATAATTTGATAAACCTTGATCTTCTTTTGTTCTTGTTTTGATTTTCATTTTAATGGTTATAAAGTTCAACTTCTCTTTATCAACTTCATAAGCTATCTTCTTGAGTTTACGACTTTATTTATTCTTATATTGCTTTTCATCAAAATAATACTCATTGGTAGTAATTATGTTTTTAGTCATCAAAATACTGATTAGAACCTTCCTTAGTTCAACACTTTTATTTTTATATGTTGCAATATTTATTCTATATTTTTTAAAAAATAAAATTGTCTTTTTTATGATTCCTTTTCTTTCTATCACATCGTATTCTTATTTTTAAAGTTTTAAAAATTAAATTATTTCATCTTCTTGCTTTAAGGTTTGTCTATATCTCATGTTGTCTTAGAGTTTTTTCTCTGTCAACTCATTGTTTTATGTCTCTCATATCTCATCATTTCAAGCCGTCAAATCTGCATTTTTGTTATAAAAAATCACATGGTTGTGAAAAGAAAATAAAAGAAAGAAAAGGAAAGTTGTGTAGGTTAGTTGGTATTAAGAAACTATTTAAAAAATAACCAATCAATTGGTTATAGTTCAGTGAGATAACTATTTAAAGGCAATCTTTGTCTTATATATTTTCAAATGTATATGATAAAGTCTATGGGATAAATGTACATTACAAATGAAATTATGATGAGATTATAATTATGAGATTTATATTGCATTTATGTATTATCCTAAAACGTTTCATTGTTCTATTAAAAATGGATATTAATAAAGCGTAAAAAGACTAACACACATTACATTTTTCCTTATGAAAGAAGTAGTCGATCTCATAGACTAAAAATATAGAGATACTTAAACAAATGAGTAGATGCTAGTTAGACAACAAATTTGCTGAACTAACCCCATATGAGAATTTTATTTAGAACATTACTTGTATGTCTATAAAAATTCTTATTGTGATGATTGTATAAGTAATCCTTTGACTTGAGATCACCAAAATGTCTCATATAGGGATTTCTTTGTTTTAATACTCTTATGACCTATTTTAGTTAAAGATAGCTTAGTCAATAGTTATTAGAAGTAGCATGAAATATATAGAGATAGTTGAGTGATCAGTATAGGATTCATCACCTTAAAGTAATTAAGAAGACTGTTATACTATTCTTAATTAGTATTGATTTTGGAATCCTTAACCAAGATGGAATGAACCTTTGTAAATAGTTTTCAAATATCATTAGTTGAATCAATTGCTAATAACAGGAAACTAACATGATTGGACATAAATAAAGTAGACATTAATTTCATACTTTATGTATAATCGAAACATTGTATGATGAAAGGAATGAATTATACCAAAAAAACATGCACGAAAAGGTTAGTTAAAATCACTTTGACATTCTTAAATATTTGGTTAGTCATGATATGTTACTAGATATCAATCTTGATCTATGATTATAAATTATTTAATTAGAGAATTTAAAGATAAATTGAAGGAGATTATTTTATCTAATCTTTAATATGATTTAGGTTTATAATTTATATCTATTGCCAACATATTTCAGTACCTAATTGGTCACGCATAAAGAACAAGTTAAAGAGAGGAAAGATCTTTTGATCAAGTTGGATTTGATTGTAAAGTTTGAGAAACTTTATGATTAAATACGAGGTATTTAATAAATAAGGATCAATATGAGATATTGGATCTTATTTAGGCCTAATTAGTATTTGATTAAAATTAATTATAATTCTAATTAAATATTTTATTTTATTTAAATTAAACTACTAAATTGTTTGATACAAATTATAAATAGGATTGAGCTCTAAAGGAGCTAGCACTTCTTGCCCAACCCTTTCTATAACAATTTTATAGTTTTTTCAATACATTATGTAGATACCGCTAGAGGTCAGAAACTTATGTGGTTATAGTGGTTGAGATAAGCCAATTTTAGAAACAGTTTGAGGGAAATGACAAGAAAATGGTCAAGCTTGAAAATAAGATATAACTTAAGATTCAAACTTTATTATGATTTATGCGATAATTATTTTATAGAATTTTAGTGATCTTAGCTTTTGAAAAAAAAGTATTTATTTCACTAAACACGAGATGAAATCTTGCCCTAATTTCCCAACACTATAGTTTTTAACATGAGTGCGTCTTAGATTATGTTTATCTTCACAAAGTTATAAAGAGTTCCTCGATCTCAAATATAAGAATATCCTAGATTATACCTAATGGCATAAAAAATTTAGTAACTAACATAGAATGACTCATAATTGTGTCTTAGGTCATGCTTACTCAAAACTCTATTTCTTTTGTTTAGTATTTAAGACATGTTTCTTTTTAATTAGAACAACAATAATAACAACAATAATGAACCAATAAAAATATTGCTAAATACGAGGTCTAGGGATGTCCAATATACGTAGCTTTACCCCTAACTAATAGAAAGGTTGTTTTTGAGCGACTCAAAAAAAAATCACGATGATGATGTTAATCATTATAATAATAATAATAATTACATCAACTTTGGACATATTTGTTATTTTGGAGTTGTTAGAGATTCTTTTACTTATTCTTAGAATTCTTTCTTTATAATGTTCAAACACTTGATGAATTTGGTTCTTGAGTTTTTATAATTGACAAAATAATTCTTTTAGACATCTATTTTTAACTTTCTTGGGTTTGATTCAAACTTTTTTATTGCATTCTATATGGTATTCCTAAGTAGGTTCACATTAATAAGTGATGACCTTTAAACATTTTCATAAATTAAATATAGAGGACCTGCACTTTCGAGAGATGTTTGGAAAAATGGGAGCGCTTGTGGCTCTTGTTACGTTTGACAGGAGTTGCAAACAAAGGATTCAAAATTAGAGGACACACCTAAGAACATTGTTACAAAGCTAATAACTTCTGAAGATGGATGGCGTAATCTACTGTGCCAATCAGTTATGGAGTTCTAATTACGACTAACGTATGCAACTGTTGAAAGTTTTTTTCAACATCTTAGGGTGTGGCCACTCATAGCTATCATCCTATTTTGTCCTCGAGTGAGTAGTGCCCCATTAGTGAGATTTTTGACAACAAAAAGGAAGGAAAAGAATTCAAGAGATACATTATTCGACTTGTAAAATGTTTAAATTGAGACTAATTTTCCATAGAATAGACACAGAAAACGTTGTTAATACAAAAAGAATTGAGTAGAGATTAGAATGGTAAAACCTGTGGGTGTGATCGATGTACCTTGTCAATATCTTATTAAGACTGTGTTGGGGCCATCGTGGTCCGAGCGAAGACACATATTGTTAAGGTCTGAGGTTACATGATGAGAACAACAAGAATAAACAAATCATCCTTTCTCATATCCACGCGTAGAAAAGCTATAATTGACTGTTTTGGATTATTCTGTACGTGGCAAGCATGCTTGAAGTTATAGCATTCTTTTTCAGGTGGCCATATTGGTCACAAAATTGACAATTGAGGCTACAAGGATGTACATGAGAGCCACCTTAACTTCAAAAGAGAAAGACACGATTGATATTCTCACTAGAGATGTTGCTTTGATGCTATAAAGAGGGGTAAAGATTGTCAAGGTATTGCTTCTTTTTTTTTTTACGCAAAGTAAGTATATATTTATACTGTGTACGACATTAATCATAACCCTAATTTATTGGAATTACAAAAGTTGATTTACACGAGATGAATAAGCTAATTTGCAACTGCAGCAATATATGATTAACTTGGTAATTTGGTCAAAGGTACAACGCTGGAATTTTTCTCTAATCTAGGAGAAGTTTTCTCCTTTATAACTATGTCTTTCGATATATGTTTTATGACGGAGAAAGTTGCACTCTCTATTTTTTGGATATGTATTGGCTAGATTTCTAAGTACACATAATAGTTTAGAAATTATGTATTTAAGATGAATCACTTAACAGGCCAATAACTCAGCATATGATCGATCCATATCTACAATGTTCTTATAGGCTAAGTTAATTATAATTTGGCATTCTTATGACTTATTTTATATGGAATTATATGATATTTTCTTATGATTAATTCATATTGTGTAACCAACAATTTTGAGGAGAGATCATGCGTTTAAGCTTAAGTTTCTCTATACTTGTTTGATCAAAGTGAAATTGGAGTTATTTGAAAGCCAGCTCAAAGACCAACAACTTTGTGGAAAGATGTTGGAGATTTATTCTAGCTTGAAGATGTCAAAAACTTGAGGAGACAAAACGAAAGAAGTGGTCAACACGGGACCAACACAGGTATGTGTTGGACTTGTATTACTCGTTTTTTTGTCCAATATAAAATTAACATTAGACTAATCACATTGCTCCTAAAATGTATCAAAATAAATTTGATACCTTTCTAAAAGTGTAATAAGTGCTAGTTCTAGCAACAAGCACTTTTAAGACATACAAAATTACAAGTTTAATAACCTAAAACTCTTTTATGCAATCTTAGCTCATAAATACTACTTAGGATTCTTTATAGGGAACTTTAGGGGCCAATTATAACTTCCTTTTTCACTAAGTTGTTAGTGTTAGGGTTAACACTAACGAGAAATTTATAGCAAGATTTAGAGAAGCCCATGATAACTCTTCTAATCTTTTTCTTTCTCTTCTTTCCTTTACGTTAACATTCTTTTGTTTTAGTTTCTCTTTGTATAGTTAAAATCCTAGTTAGGTTTATGGATGCAGCTTGTGATGGATTCTAAATTATTAGTGCATGTATTATTGGTTTGTTACTTAAATTTACTTCTCTTCATTCTTAACTATTTAGTTTATGCTTGATCAACATATATTCAATCTTAGGGACTGTATGAAAGATTGAAAGGAGAAGGATGTTGTATGCACTATGAGAGTAGACATCTTAGACCTAGAGAATGCAAGTATCCTAGACCACTATGATAAGAAAAATATTAATTAGGCTTAATGAGTTTAATTATGTTTAATTATACATCGAAAGTAGGTAATTGGTATTTACGTAATTGGACATATTTGTGTGCCTCAAGATAAGACATAGATACTTTATGTTGGACTCCGCTTCCGGAACCCAACCCTCTTGCGAAAACATGACACCTTAAGCGCGGATATGACCCCAAAAGGTTCTTCCATTTAACCCTTAATAGACATTATCAATTCATATTCATTACTATTTTTTTTAACATCTAAAAAATTTGCTTACAATTTGCTCCTTGAAGTGCTCCTACTAAATAGTCACTATGCTTGAACTCAATTCTCCTGCTTACGAGCAAAATTTGGAAACCTTCAAATCGAAATTTCAATTTGACTTCTACATATAAATCATAGCTCTAAGTCTCTTGTTTAATTTGAAGAAGAATCACCTCAAACGGAGGTATACAACTCAAGATATGCTTAAAAAGACTAAAAGGGCTCATACCTCAAACATGCTTTCCTAACCGACCTTTTACTTCCTTTAATGCCAACTCTCTCAAATCAACTCCAAATGATGCAAATTTTTATGGAGAGAAAGATACATATCTTAGAAAGCTATTGGCCTAAGAATCAACTCAATTGGAGGTCGGATGAGAGAGTTATGCTCAAAAGAATAAACCATGTTGAAACCTTAAATTGATTCGAACCTATCTTGGTGCAAATGCCAAACTCATATCAAGATCACTATATCCACAACTCAATATTCCTTAACATTTTTCACAAGTCAATGGTCCAATTCTTAATGACTCTTCATATGGACCAAATCATTCAATTCAACCTTTCAAACTTCTATACAAGTCTCTATCATTCGTCTCATCTTTCAAATATCCCCTTATTGCATTTTACATCTGTATATCCGAAATCAATTCAAAATTATAAAAGTATAATCATCATGAAATTTTGATCTCAATTCCACTAACACATTCCTATAGCCAATCATAACTCTTGTCACCTCAATCGAATAACCACTTTGGTTCTACTTTCACCTTCTTAAAATCAACTTCTAGTTTTCTTCTTGTACATTATAATCTCATCATTTCTACTTGTCTCCCTATTTTCCTCAGAACATCAATGCTAAATAAATTTTCACTTATTTTATCACATTCGAGGATATAAACACCACAATACCACAATATACACCACATTACACTATTAGTGTCATATTCAATTCCACCAATACAAATGCATTAACTCATGATCTAATACAATTAACCATGTATTCCTAGTCCTAATACCTCATAACTTTCAATTTTCTCAATTTCCAAAAAGGCATCGATCTTCTCACTAATTCTATAGTTCAAACTCTTAACAATTGCTTATGCATATGACTTATCCACATCTGACTTTGTATATAACTTGACATTCAAAACGCCCATGTAAGATCCTATTACTGGGCTTTGATACCACCTTGTTGGGAACTGATCGCGAAACCGGACCCCAACCAAAAAACGGAAACAAAACAATCGAACAGAAACCCGAAAGTGGGCCAAAGCAAAATGCGAAACACGAATCGAATCGAAAGTGTGCGGAAGCCAAAGAAATCAAAAGCACATCGAATCCAAAGCGAATCGAAAACGAGTCGAAACAAAAGCGAATCAAATACAAACAAGTTGATCAATCAAAACATAAGCAGAGACAATTCAAAGCGGATCCGACATCCGAAGCGCGAACAAAGAAAACTATCGTGTTGGAAACCTTAGACTCAACCAACACCGAATACCCAGTATATATATATATATATTTTCATTCCTTTCATTTTTTCAATCTTATACTCATCAAACAATATAATTTTCTCTATTTGGAAAATCAGCCTCAAGCAAAACTCAAATCATCTAATTCTTCTTAAACTCAATCTCATCTTTAACCCCACTTATTCTTATTCTTATTCTTATTCTTTGCGGTACAAAAATTCGGCAGCATAACGACTGCAATATTAAAAACCCAAAATCTGCAAATAGATTAAACACACTTCTAAAACCCCAAACAAACTCAAATCATCGGACCTCTTGTCCGGAATCCCATCATACACAAACGCAAATCCTATACCTAAAACACTTCATAAATCTCAAATTCAATTCAGTATCATCGGATCTCCCATCCGGAACCCATATAATAATCAAACGCATTTCTATCTTAATCACATTCACATTCATATATACTAACCATAGTTTACTTACATCACAAAGTAAATGCTTAGTAAACATTAATGGCTTTCCAAGCCATATACAAATCCAGTACTAAAATTAAACATTACTCATAATACAAAAACATGCAATGATCAAGCTGATGTCTTGATCGTCCTCCATCCGATCTCCTGCTCGAAAACTTGGAGATGGGGATGAAAGGGGGGTGAGCTAGACAGCTCGTGGATAACATATTTACAAATCGAAAAATAAGCAAAAAATCATCTTTTCAAAACTTTTGTCATTTTATAAAATTGTCACAACTGAAAAACCCTCAATTGCTTAGTTCTCAAAAGTTCTCGATTTTCCGAACCATTCATAAACCTTTTCAAACGTTTCACGATTAAAAAACTCAGATGCCTACTTCTCAAAATTCTCACTTTTCCAATTTCATGAGCTATTCCAAATTCTGAAAATCTCAATTTCTTTCAAATTTCATGAACAATTTTTCAATTCATGCAATGCGTCACACTAAGAAACGAAACAAAAGCACATAACATATCAGAATTACAAAACACTCAATTTATGCAACAACTTGACAATTCACAAATGCAATGCACAAAAAAATGGCTCGAGAGTTCCTTAAACGAAACGGGTTTAAACTGTAAACAAAACGAGTCCATTTTCGGATCTCGTGGGCCACAAGCGGGCAGCCGGGATAAGGCTCTAAACGTCGACGTGCACGTGACTAACGAAACAGGTTCTCTCTTGCCCAAACACAAGCTATAAACATATTACCCACCTCATTTCCATGCTAGAAGCTTGTCCCTGGCTTCAATTGACCATTGCTTCTTTCTTTCTTCCAATTTAAATTTTCCTAAACCAATTTTACCCAAATTCAACATCATAAATACATAATTACTCAAATAAATCTTAGAAAAGCTATCTAAATCAAAAATCTCAAAAATCCCCAAATTTCCAAAAATTGGGCATAAACCCTAATTCATAAAATCCAAAATTAACCATCATCATAGCATAATCACTTCAATTAGCCTTAGCAAAACCAAATCCATATCAATCCTAAGCCAAATCAACTAACATCTTACTAAAATTTTAAAGCTTTCTCTTACCTCTCTCTTCTCCACCATTTTCGGATTTCTTCAAGCTCCAAAGGAGACTTTCATCTTCTTCCTCCTCTTTGCTCTTGAAAAGCATAGAAAACCCTCTTATAAACCCATGAAAATCGAACCCCTAGCTTAAGCCTTCTTCTTCTTCTTCTTCTTCTTCCTTCACCGAATTCACCTTTCTCTTCCACTCTAACGTTTTCTTTCTTTTTCCTTTGATGTTTTCATGATTTTCTGCTGCTTCTTTTAAGCCAAATCGACAGCCAGCTAGTCTCCCATTTAATGAAGGCAAAATTTCCATCATGCCCCTTTCTTATAGCCTTCTTACTTAAGTTGTTAAGTGAACTTCCATAATTGCCCCTTAAGCACTCTTGAAAAACTGACATTTTGCGTCCTGATTTTGAGCAAGTAAATGACATACTTTGGCAAAACTTCCTTATAGAGAATTGTTCCTTTATGTCTTATCTTTAAAATGACACCAAAAACGCTCAAATCGGATTAGAAACGAAGGAGTTATAGCCAAAATACGCGTTCACCTCTCACTAATCCGAGACTGAACATTAACCCAACTTCAATCCAGAAATTGACAATCTTAGGGACCAAATTGGAATTCGATCCCTCCACATGATTTGTAGCCCCATGTCTCAATTTTATTTTTGCCTCATTTAATTTCATTTAATCAAATCAAATTTCCAAGAAAATTCGGGGTCCAACACTTTAGGTTAATTGTTATTTTGACGTATATAACTAACCTTGGATGATATTGGAATTCCATATAAGTAAACCATAAAACCCTAATATTTGTTATCTTGATTTTCCTTCTCTATTTAATTACCTTGTTTTAGTTATTTCATAATTTAATTAATTTTCATAATATCTTATTCTTTTATTTTCATAATTTGACTAGGATTAATAAGCATAGTAAAATAGTTTATGGGGGATCGATATTCTAGAGTACTCCAGTTTAATTAAATTGTTACAATTGATTATATACACTTGTACATAAATTTAACCAAGTTTTTATAACCATTATTAGGGACTATTTAGTTGCCATTTTATTAATCTTATTTTTAATTTTATTTTTCTCAATTTGTGTATAATTTGGCACTCTTCTATGTGGCATCTTTAAGATTGGCAGCACAATCGTGCATTTTTTAAGTTGGTGGTACAAATTATTAATCTTTCAAACTAGATAAAGATGTTAATGGCTTATAATACGATCTATGGGGGCATTTTGTTATTATGGTATATACAAGCATCTTTCTTATGCTTGCATTAACATAGAGCAATTAAAACTATGAAGATATCGTTTATATGGTTATCTATGGGGGGAAATAACATGAATGATCCCTTTTCTGATATATATCATCGAGGATGGAGTAACCATCCAAATATCTTTTAGAAGGAGCAGTGAGATGAATTAGGCAAACCTATGGGACCACTTAAGTTCCAATAACAACTTTAGTTTCAGTAGCCACCTTCGCTGGGTAATGAGATAGAAGAGATGATCCTACAATTTTTATATTCCCTCAATGAAAGATTAAAAAAATTAGATAAACTTGTGGAATTTGAATCTCATATAGACCTACTTAAATATATAGAACAATCTAATTATGCAACCATTCACAATTTAGAGATTCAAGTTAACCAAATAACCGATATAGATGGTGAAAGAAGTCAAGGAAAAATTCATAATAATATAAAGGTAAAACTAAAAGACGAAGTATTATATCATATCACTTATAAATGAAAAAACACTTGATGTTGAATATGTTAAATAGGAAGATGTGCAAAAGTTAGACAAGCATAAGGAAGTGAGTGAGAAAGTGACGAATAGAAGTAAGTCGATGCACATCACAATTTAGAGTTAGATAAAAATTTAAATAATAATAAACCAATATTTATTTCGTCCACAATAGGGGCTAATTTGGAGCAGTAGGCATCTCGACCTATAAAGGCACTAATTTTATACCTGAGTAGGTTTTAAAAGGATGGAAAGGAAGATAGATTTCAGTCAAAAGATCTCCTTTCTAATAAGAAGAATTCCAATAAGTTATTGGTCACAAAGTTAAGTCAAGAGGGCTCTTATATCTTATAAGGAGAAAAAGAAGAATGGGGCAACTTAATCCCAATAAAACATGGTAGAGGTATGGAGCCCTTTATTATGAAGAAATTGAACATGATGGGGCTAGGGAACCTTTGTTGGACCCCGAACTTTTTTTAGAAGTTAGAGCTAATAAATGAAAATTTTTGAATTAGAAATGATAGACAAGAGTAAACTAGAGAATGAGAAATGTGGATAGATTCATATTTTGCTTTGGTGTTTTTATTGGATAAGATATTTTAAAATGGGAAGAATTAAGGTGAAAGTTAGAAGTAAAATGAAAGAAAAAATCAAGTTGAATATGTGTAGTAAGTTGATGAAGGATATGTATATATGTGTATGTTCTGTTATTAGTGTTCATAACTAATTATGGACTATAATTTCTTTATGGATGTTATTGATTTGAAATAGAGTTGAGAATGAGGAGTAAATGAAGTAGAAAAGGTGATCTTCGTATGAGTTATGTTAAGAAAAGATTTTGAAACAAAATGGGTAGTTGATCTGGAAAATGTTCACAGAGTATACTTCAGTCTTTTACCCACTACTTTTTCTATAGTTATCCAAACGAGATGATTGTAGATTTGGATTAAACTAGAAATGTATGGCTACATTTATTATGAAGACATCAAATTTAAGTTCTGTCTTTAAGAATCTCAAAATTTGTCATGAAGTTGAAAACTGGGTGTAGTATATTGGTGGATGAATGTAAAGTTTGTGTTCTGAATTCAGGGGAAATTCTGGATTGATTTAGATAGATTTAGAGAAAATTATCCTCTATAAATTGTACGTCTTTGTTTTACCTTTCCAACGGTATATAGTATGAGAATTTTGGACATTAGAGTTGAAATTTATGATCCTTATAAGTAGAGATGCTTAAGAGCATATCGTCTGTGATGATGTCATATTGTTTATGAAGATGTATCGTCTGTGATGACGTCATATTTTCTGTGAAGACGCATCGTCTGTGATGACATCATATCGTCTGTGAAGACAAATCATCTGTGATGACATCATATCGTCTAGTGATGACATCATATCTTTTATGTTTGACCTTTTGCTTCTTCTGCTCCTTCTACTTCTTCTATGTTTGACTTCTGCTTTTTTTATGTTTGACCTTCTACTTCTTATGCTCCTTCTGTTTCTTCTATGTTTGACCTCTGCTTCTTCTATGTTTGACCTTCTCCTTCTTCTGTTCCTTCTGCTTCTTATATGTTTGACCTTTTGCTTCTTCTACTTTTTGCTTCTTCTTCTTTCTGTTTCTTCTGCTTTCTGCTTCTTCTGCCTTCTGCCTCTTCTCCTTTTTGCTTCTTCTTCTTTCTGCTTCTTCTATGTTTGATCATCTACTTCTTCTATGGTTTACTTTTGCTTCTTCTATAGTTGACTAAAACTTCTTCTGTACACTATTCATCTAATTCTTTCATCTTGTCCAATTTTTTCCCTCTATACGATAGAATCTGTCTTCAAGGTCTTCATGAAAGTTGTAGATCTTGAAGTTCTCCTTCCAACCATTTAAATCACACCTTAATCCGATATCTATAGAGAAAGTTATGTCATTTTTTCCGAGACAAGTTTAATATGATTGAGAACAAAACCTTATTTGATTCTTTCGGCAATAACCTTGTTATCTGACCTCCAAATGAAGTGATTCTTAGACCAATAATTTCTTAACACATTTCCCTATATCTCCATAGAATTTGATAGCATTTGGTATTGATACGAAAAAGATTGTTTGAATCAAAGTAAGGGTATTAATTGGAAGAGTATGAATTGGATGTTTCACTGAACATACTTTGGTATTTTGATGATTTCTGGACAGGTAGAGCTCCGAATAAGATGATTCTTATTTCAAAATAAACTAGAGACATGAACATACAAATGGTATGAAGAAATCAAAATCTAATTCAGTCTCTGAGACTTTCAAATATTAGATAGAATTTAAGTATAATATACTGTTTCAATACAAGAATAGTCTGAAAGTGTTTGAGGTAATTCTTTCAGATTTCTAAACCAAATGGATTGATTTTGTTGTCATTAGAAACTTAAGACAATGGGAAACACTTTTCTAGAAGAAATTATTATGTCAGAATATTCAAAGGTATTTTTGGCAAGACACTTAAGCATAAAAGACATAAGGTATAAATGGAAGGGCAAATTGGACCATTCTCAATCATTGAGGGCATAATTGGAAGAAGAAGTATTGTCTTGCTTATAAATGAAGAAGAAAAACGTGAATTGAGGGATAAAAGAAGAGAGAAGAACGAAAACGAGAAAGAAAGAGAAAGAGAGTTCGGTAATTTGAGAGAAAAGAAGAGAGTTGAGATAGGGATTAGTTTTTCTTAGCCTTCAAGAGAGATTTTGGAGCTGTTCAAGAAGGAAAAAGCTAGAGGAAGAGAAGAGCTTTCCTTTAAGAAAAGATCCCTTCATTTGATAATTTCTCTTAGCTGTTAAAAATGAATGTGAATTTTTTAAAAATATTACTTAGTTGGTAAATGTATGAGTCTCTAATGTGCATATGTTATAATGCAGCATTTGAAGAATATTTGTATCCAAATTATTTTAAAAAGCTCTTAGTTCTTTCCCTAATTTTTTTAAAAAAATAAGCTAAAAAAAGTTGTACTTTTAACTATAATGTTTGTATTAAAATATAGATCATATATAATGTTTCAGAGTATTTAAAAAGAACCTCAACATTTTAAAATTGTTCATATTCAACCTTAAATCAATGGAGCTTTTGAAGAGATTATATTTTCATCAGTTAAATGTCATATAGTTGTGAACTTGGCACTTAATTTATATTTTTAAATTTTTAGGTTATATTGCATATGGAAGCCACAAGGCTTTGTGGAACCTTCTCATATAAATTAAACCTAAATTGTTATTAATTTAATTATTCTTTATTTTCAATTAGTCTTAATTAATCCTAATAAATCATAATCTATCCTAATTAATATTAATGAACCCAAATTTAACATTATCTATAAATAAACTTAACTTTACTTAAACATTTAACTTATCAAATCCTAAGTTCTTTCTAATTTAATAAAAAATATAATTAATATGAATCTTAATTTTTAGGCCATGAAAATTAAAAGAACACAAAGTAAAAAGAAACCCAAAGACACCACTCTCTTTGAGTTTTTTTTAATTCTTGCAACATTCATTGGAAAATATAAAGGTTATTAAGAGAGAGGTCACAAGCAATCTAACGAGAAAATGACCACTTCCTCTCTCTATAGCCCTTTTAGTTGAGCCATCTCTCACCATTGCTTAGCTTACTCATTTCACCAACATTAACGCTCACCACAAACTATGTCACGACCCGGTACCACATCAGGCCCATGACAACAGCCGCATAATCGGGCTAAGGACACTAACGGTATCCTTAATCCGACTATGCAAGGCTAACTAACTATCAATTCTTTTTCTTTTTGTTTTTAAAAAAATTAGGCAGCATAACGACTGTATTTTTAAAAATCCCAAAAACAACAAATGATTTTAACGCACTTCTATATTCACATCCAACCACAACTCTAGGACTCTCTAATCCACTCAAGGCAATCTCAACTCCAGACAATCTCAACAACAGTATCAAAGTTCATATATAAAATCTTTTACAAAACACAAGACAATCAAAAGTTAGCTTACAGAATCATAAAGCGTATCTACATAAACACAATTCATGAGCCACTAGACAACAAAATTACAAAATAAAAAAACTACCCACGTGCGGTAATACCCCGAAAATGTCACAAGACCGCACGATCCACTCAGAGCTTCAAACTTACTAAAT
>JAOQMR010000007.1:12245825-12265080 GCA_027563865.1 Erythroxylum pelleterianum
TCGTTAGTGCATTAGCCTTGTTTTTCGTTAGTGTCAGTCTTTGCCTTAGCTTGCCAGCCAATAGCATTAGGAGTTTGCTTGTATATATTCGGCTTTACTGTCCCTTCCAAAAAATATAGAGAAAGCATTACCTTTCTTCAACTACTACTATTCTGTTTTCCTTCAAATCTCATATATGGATTCACCTATTTGTTTAAATTTATTGAACAATACGAATAGAATGAGACGATGAATTAGAATAAAAAAGAATTAGATTATCTCTAAAGTTTAATCAAATGCTTGTTTATGTAAAAAAAATAAATGAAAAAGGCATACTAAACTTTGAGATGATGGCAATGTGAAGTAGTCTTTTGAGTACTCGGAAAGCAACGTAGATAATGATTATTGATGCATGTGAAGGGTGGGACATAGGAGGGATGTTTACATATGTTGTTAGGTATATGGCTTTGTTTGATACAGTTAAGGTTTCAGATGCTTTATCTTTGCGTCAATCGTACATGTTTTCCTTTCCAAATCCATGTGAAGATGTTCTTATTCTTCTGATGAATATAAAAGTTGGCTTCTTGGTCAATATGTATACTTAAACGTTTTCGTATAATTTGTCCATATCACTTTAAATGTCCTACTCTTTGCACTGCTTATCGAGTTATGTAAAGAAGAATAATTGAACTTCATGATTGTAGGAAATTCCTTGACTGCCTAAATATTAGCTAAAGGAAACGAAAGTGCTTGCCTTGTTAAAGCAACGAGTGAGCACTGAAGATAAAGTAGCGAACAGAAATCCGAACGTGGCATTGCTTACGAATGTACATCATTCAAAAGGAGAAATAGTTGTAAGTTGGAGAAATGCTTTCCGATGGAGACAGCACGAGCGATCAGCAAGTCTTGTGAGATCTTTGACTAAACGTGTCGGGCTTAGCTATCCGGATATGATTTGTTTGCTTTTTTTTTTTTCCTCACTCTTAGTATCTTCGTACATTTTTAACCGGAGGATAACTGAAGTGCCGATTGACTCACCAATTATTCTACTTCTTTTAGATTTGGAGTTACCACTTTTGTGTTCGCACTTAATGGGTATCATTGGATCCTCCTAGAGGACATCACTGGGATTAGTATCTCCGTTTCGTTTAATTCGTTGTTTGTCCCTTTTACAAAAAAAAAAAATCTTCGTACATTTGCAATTTTCTTTGTTCCTTTTCTCGACTTATCCATGTGTGAACTCAAATCTGTCGTAATCCTTAATCAGTGATAATGATAATGACTATTCAAGAAGCTACCAAATAAAAAAAGAATTGCTTTATCAGGAAGAAGAGAAATACAATTAGGCCCTCCAAAATAAGCTTGAATTAACCCGAGTTCAAATCAGATTCGAGTTTAAAAGGCTTGAATGAGTGAATCCCTCGCTTCAGTGTAACATGATCTTAAGTTTAAGAAATATGACCTCCAAAATAGCATTAATTTATTTTCGGCCCACACAAGGGATATTGACAAGGCTGATCGGGTAAGTATCGGTTTATAAAGAGAAAAGAAATACCAAAACAAGGTTTTACATATTATTTATAGAAAATAAACAGTCTTCTTTGCTTCTCTCATTCAAAACATTTTTATATTAATTTTCCATTATCAGTATAAAAATCCCACACAAACCGACACCGTAACGCTATTAGGTCCGTGCTATCCTCGCCTTGGTGACCGCCCTGGCGTCATCCTCCGTGCAATTATTGCTCCGGTTAGTTAAACTTATAGTCGCCTGATGCAGAAACGACACGTGATTGTTACCCAATCCTACCCACTTGTACCATCAATCTCCAATTTATGTGTACGAGATCCAAGTAAATAATTTTCTTTCACAATATTTGCCTACTTGAAGACAAAATTCACGAAATGCCATACGGAGTTGCTGTGTAAGGCCACGAAACTTCGATATAATTCGAGTTGGATATATATATATATGAGACAAATTAGACGCAGCCCATTGTTAATTGAAGACAAACCAGCAAGCCAAAATGTCGAGTTCAATCACAGTCAATGAATTGATACAAGAAAACTAAGCCAACGCATCGACATGGGACAAAAAGATAAAAACAAGACGCAAATGGATAAACGTGTCAAGATCTGATTTAATTTACCGACTGTTCAATGTATTGGAGCAACATGGCACGGCGATCTAAGGATAGTGTTTAGCCTCTCTCATTCTAATTGTTCCAATTTGAAAAAAGAAGTCATTCACGTATCCACTGAAATTTCTATTTCCTCCTTTTAGTACTGATGTTAAAGTATGAGGAGAAAGAAGGAAGAAAAATAAACAATTGAAGTCATTGAAGAAGAAGCTGAAGATGCTGAGATGATACTGAAACAATAAACCAAACTCGTAAAAGACTGAATTAGAAGGTAAACGAAGCAAGGCCGACCCAAAGTTGAAAGTATCACTACAACTGGGAATAACAGTTCAGTCCCGCAAAAGAATTGTTGACCAATAACACATATTAAGCAATAAAACAGCAGAGTATCCTTGACTTGCTCACGTTTCCCATGATCCTTACTTTTGAGGTTGATACATATGTGCTCTCATAAAAATGGCTTTTGTAAGTATTTGGTTGGTCCACCTGTTAGACCACAGAATCATTTTTGCAAAATAACTGATTTTCATTCTAATTTTGTATAAGGAATTGGATTCCAGGTTCCAGTGAGCACATAATAAACAGATTCTCTACACAACTTGGTACTCTATAACTGTATATATATCCTTCACTTGCATCTAGCTACGAAAATTGCATGTCTCCCCACTTGAAAACACCTTTCAAAGATACTTCTTTTACTTTACTATGAAAAGAAACAAGTGCCTACTTTTTTTATCTGCTCCAGAAAAACGATGTTTTCTTGGCAGAAAATTAATTTTAGGGACCAACATAATTTGGGGAACCACTTGTCAATTCTGATAAAAAGAGTATCAACAAAGTTTTCTAAGTAGTTTCCAGTTAATCACTCCTACAAGTAATGATATCAGAATGCTCTTCCATCATCTTCCAACTAACTGCATAACAAGCACACATAGTATTGAGCAAAATTGTGCCATTACCAGCACAAAAAGTCAGTGAATAGAGCAGATATATATTCCAAATTGGAAAATAAGAACGATTGGACAAAAACAAGATAAAACTTTTAGTGGTCGATCCAAGGGGCTGGAAAATTTCTTCTTAGCTAGAATTTTGGAACAAATTGAAGATCCGATTTCAAACACCATAATTAAAGAAGCTGCACTACAAGGGAAATGAAGCAAAAGGCTTAGGTTAGAAATTCAAAATCAGTCTAAGAACAACCGCTATAAAGAGTAACCTCACATCAATGGTAAAGAAAGCTAAGTATCCAAATTGGTTTTCAATAATGCAAAGATCTTAACAAGAAAGCTTGATCACGTCTAAAAGACTGGCACTGAAACAAAAATAATAATCATAAAGCCCAGCCCCTCATAACATGCAAAGAAATAAGAGATAAGGAGAAGCTTAGAATTCAGCAAGCAGATCTGCTCTTGTTATTACCCACTCGTCAAAATTAGGCGCTAAAGAAAAGATAAAAAATCATGATGATACCTATCTTTAAAAAAAATGATTGCAGAAATCTAACAGATGAAAACAAAAATGGAGGTAGCCAGATCATTAAAAGTAAAAGCTGACAGCTTTGCATTGTGAAAAAATACAAACAAAACAATTAAAGGTAAGTAAATGACCAAATGAAACCAAATTGTGTTAAAATGAATTTGGCACTATATTATAATATCCAAGAAACCAAACAAACAAAATAGGTATAACGATGAAAAAGGAAGAGGGACGGAAGCGCTGGATGCAGAGGTTTATCGATCAATTCATGTCTTCTTTTGTGACATTCACAGGAAGAGATCGATGAACCGCTGCCTCCAGTGACTTGAATCCCTTTCCCACCACCAACAATTCCTTCTATATCAAACAAACAAAATGAGTCAACGGCAAATACCAGTACTAATCACACAGCAGTAACAACAACACAGATCCACACACCCACACAATCTACAAACCAAAAATACATCCCCACTTCAACGTATCCTTAATTAAACACATAAATCACTTGAGTGACACAAAGAAAACTAGAATGGAGCAAGAACCAGAAAGCAAGAGAGACCATTCGCGTACGTCTCTCTTAAACTCTAAGTTTTGTTGGTTTGTTTGGGAGGAGCTGATTGGTGATGATGATTACGATTACGATGGATCACGGACACACTCTCACCGTTAACTCCTCTCTCTCTCTTTCTCATTTAGTTATTTTTGGGTCCCTAAACCAGAAGTCTGTTCTTTCTACTGCTGTTTTTGAGGAATTATATGCACTATAGTCTATACACACGCATATGCAATGAGCGATGATTTTACCAACGTATCCCTCATCCACATTTCCGTGTGAACTGAGTTTAGTTTTTTTTGTAGAATTCTAAATTACCTAATTTATATAGGGCATATTTGACCAACAACAGATTGCATTAGTTGTTAACTTATTCTATTAATAATTAGCTAATAGCTGATTTTATTAGTTAACTTAACCAGCAGATAACATTAATTATTTATTAAAAATGTTTAATAAATTTAGTTATTTAGTATTAATTGTTGATGCGTAAAATGACTTATGAGGTCATAATTTTAAAAAAATTTATAAAAACACGAATATTATATTTCATAGTATTTAATTAAATATTCTTATAAGAATCTAGATTTAGATATTTAATTTTAAAACGAGAAAGAGGGAAGGAAGGAACTGATTTCTCTATAATATCGTTTTCTACAGTCTCACGTATTTGAACCTGGTAATTCTCTAGAGTTAAGCTCCAGAGTCATTGGGAAAAAAATTAAATATCTAAATCTAAATTCTTTTAAGAATATTTAGTATAGAATATTTAACTAAATACTAAAAAATATAATTAAGTTTATAACTTTAATAAAAAACATAATAATAATAATTCAACGTTAAATTCTCCATTAATATGAATGATGCAGCGAGCTACATCATATTAGTATTTTCATATAAAATGTATAAATTTTATTATTTAATAAATTAAAAATCTATAATTATAGTATGACACAAATATGATATACAGTAGTTATATACTAAAAAATTAATTTGATGTGACTCTTTATATTTAAAATTTTAATATTATGATATTTTTAAATGTAAACTAATATTATAAAATTAAATAAAGATTAAAAAGTTTAATTATCCCCTTTATTATATTTTTCTAAACTTCACGACGTAATTGTACAATAAAAAAAAGCTAACTTTGAAAACACACAGAGCAAAAGTAGAGAGTAAAGTGGAGGACAATAATATCATTAGGCAAACAGCTAACTCTGAAAGCTTCTCTTATGCAGCTTTTAGAAATCAGCTTATTGGGGTTAAATAAGTTAACCAATATGTCATTCACTAAATACATCAATAGCTTTTTAAAATGGTCAAAAATCTAACTTTTAGTCAATAAGCTAAAAAAAGCTGATAAGTTGTTTGCCAAACACCTCCATAATATTTTTTTGGGTTAGTTACTCACAAAATCTAGAAATTTCTTTAATTTTCACTTTTAATTAAAATTAGAAAAACCTTAGATCCGTTAATGCATTTTAGTAATAGTATTGATAAGTAGAATCAGGTTAGTTGACCTAGCCTCTTTAAGGTATTTATAAGAAAAATTATTATTATTATTATAAAATTTAAAGATATTTTTAAATAAAATATTTATACAAATAATTGTTTAAAATAATAATTAACGATTATTTTTGCCTTGCTTATAACTTATATCGAACAACATCTCCATAGGTGAATTCAATTTATCGTAGTAATGTATATGAGCAATGTTAATTGAATGCATTGAAAGATCTAATGTTTAATTTATAATTAAAACAAAATAAAATTTTGTGTATTTAATATTAATTTATGTTCTAAAGTCAATCAGGTAGTTGTAATTTAATGTCATAATTGTTTAAATATATTTTAATCTTTTATATATTTAGATGCATATGATAAAGTTCATGAGATAAATATACATTTTAAATAAAATTATAATGAGTTTATAATTATGTAATTCATATTGTATTTATATATTATTTCTAAATTGTTTTCATTCATTATTTTATTAAGACTGGACATTAATAAAGCGTGATAAGACTAGTACACATTATATTTTTTCCTTATGAAGGAAGTAGTCGATCTCATATACTAAATTATAAAAATACTTAAACAAACACGTGAATGCTTATTAGATAACAAATTCACTCAGTTGACCCTATATGAGAATTTCATTTAGAACATTACTTATGTACCTATAGAAATACTTATTACGTTGATTGTATAAGTGATCATTTTATTTGAAATCTCCATAGTATTTCATATAGAAATTGCCATATTTTAATATTGTTTATGCCTTATTCTAGCTAAAGTTAGCTAAATCGATTATCATTGGATATAACATGAACTATATAGAGATAGTTAAGTGATCAATATATGATTTATCATCCTAAAGTGATTAGAGAGAATGTTATACCGTATTCAATTAGTATTGATTTAAAAAGTCTATGGTGAAGGTGGATTGACACATTAAAAGTAATTTTTAAATATCATTAATTAAATCAATTAGTAATAGTGAAGAATTAACATAATTAGACTTAAATAGAGTATACACTAATTATATGATTTATGTTTGATTAGAATATTGTATGATGAAATAACTGAATTATACAAAAAGTCATGCACAGAAATATTAGTCAAAATTACTTTGACATTTATAAATATTTGAGTGGTCATAATGTGTTACTAAATGATAAATTATTTAATTAGAGAATTAAAGCTAAATTAAATAAGTCCAATATATATAATCTTAAATAAGGTTTAGAGTTATTTTTTAATATTATTAACATATTTAGGGATTTAATGGATCACACACGGAGAATGTGTTGAAGAGAAAAAAGGTATTTTAATCAAGTTGGACTTAGTTGTAAAGTTTGATAAACTTTAGGATTAACTATAAGATATTTAATAGATAAGAACTAATATGAGATATTGAATCTTATTCGGTTAAGTTTAATTAAAATTAAAGTTTTATTTCAATTAAATTTGTAACTAGTTCACAGCTTATATATTATAAATAGGCTTAAGCTCTAAAAGAGTTATCACTTTTTGCTTAAGACTCTCCTTACCCTTTATAGAGTTTTGTCAACACATTATGTGGATATCATTAGAGGACGAACACTTATGTAATTATAATAGTTGATATGAGCCAATTTTAGAAAGAATTCGAAGGAAGTAACAAGAAAAGAATCATGCTTCACAATAACGTACGAATTATAATTAATGATTATATATATATATATTAATTAATCATGTTGGACCCCAATTTTTTCTTTTCTTTTATTTATTTGTCTATTTATTCATTGATTTATTTTATTTTATTTTCTTAGAGTTTAGTCATTAATTTAGTGAGTATGAGTAGTGTTGGGACCCGATCTCGGAACCGGACTCCAACCAAAAACACGGAAAACGGAAATGAAAAACAAAAGCCCAAAGCGAAAGTGAAGGGCCAAAAGCAAAACGAATAACAAATCGGAACCAAAGCGGAAACGGATTTACAAAAAGTTTCGATTGCAAAACAAACTTAAGTCAAATTCCGACTTCCGGTAACGCATACCTTAGAAAAATTAGCGTTGAAACTCTAAAGAGACACTCGGTCTATACCAATCCTATTCGGTATAATTTTTTTTTTCATTTTTTTCATCTTTATTCAATCTCATACAAAGCACTTCAATTTCTCATTTGGAAAAATCATCCGCAACCAATAGCTCAATTTATTTGATTCTTTATATTCAAATCATAACCATCAATTTACACAAAATCTTACTAATCCTTTCTTTTGTCAATAGACACTTAACACACATATCTATAAATCCACAATTCAAGTCCTTATACCAATTTATAAATCATTTACATCATTCCAAGCTAAATGCATCACTAAAATAATAGTGGCATTTTCAAGCCACCAAAATAACACCAATTTCATAAACTAAAATACAAAGATACAAATATCTCCAAAATACACAACATAAGCTAAGCCCTCATTTTTACAATAATCTAACTTGAAAAATACAAACATAAACATAATGAACGGATGTCTTGACTTTCTTTCATCCGATCTCCTTCTTGATTACCTGGAGATGGGGATGATAGGGGGTGAGCTTTACAGCTCGTGGATAACATGTTTATAAATCGAAAAATAAGCAAAAACCATTTCTCAAAAACTTTTACCATCTTAAAAAAATTTCACAGTAGGAAAAATTCATCAAATTCTTATTTTTCAAAATTTCTCAATTTATCAAAGAAATTCATGAACAATTTCAAAACATGAATGCATCATATTTATTTATCGAAACAAAAGCACATAACACATCATAAATGGTTTGGGTCGGTCCAGGAAAACAGAACGTACTACACAGTCCCGCATAGCGGTCCTGTGTAACCGTGAACAGAACGTACTATACCTTCCCGCATAGCGGTCCAGTGTAACCATGAACTTATGGGAGTCCTTAAAAGGAACTCCAATGCCACTAGCGAGCAGGCGGGCGAAACCTAAACAAGTGCACTTGACCTCTCTTATGGGACTTAACCAAACCCACATAACACATTTCACACTTGAAATCAAACTGCCCGGAGGCATCTTTCAAAAATTAGAAACTTATAATCATGTCATAAATCAAACACAAATTTATTCAAAAATTCACAATATCAATCCAATTCACATAACACATTCTCAATCATTCAAGAATGCAACATTTATAGCAATTATTAAAACATTTAAACACAATGAATTTAACAATTATTTCAATTTTATCAAAACATTCAAAATCAATGAATGTACCAATTTTCATAATTCATCAATTCATTCATAAATAATGAATTTCAGAAATTTTATCAAATCATGTAAACCAATGAATTTGCAATTATTTTATCTTCTTCTTGATTTTTTGAAAATATAAACAATAAATTTCAAATCATTCCTATTCTTGATTTTTCGAAAACTTATAATTAGCTTATAATTCAAAATATAAACATGGTACCCACCTCAATTCGATGCTTGAAACTTGTCCAAAGCTTCAATTTCTCCAAAGCCTCACTTAATTTCCCTAATTAATGACAAAATCCCTAATTAATAAACATCCAAAATTGAGCAATTCATACCTTTAAATCACCAAAATTAATCTTAGAAATCACAAACCCATTCCATCCTCAAACTATCTAAGTTATAATTCTATCATAATTTAACAACTAAAATTTTTCTCTTACCTTAATATTCACCCAAATTCGAAATTTCTTGGCTCATGTTGGAGCTCTCAACTTCTTCCAACTTTTTCCCCCCTTGGAGCAACGTAAAAATCCTCTTAAAAACTAACAAAATCGAAACCCTAACCTTCTTCTTTTCTTTCTTCTTTTCTCCATCTAAAACACTTTCTCCCTTTTCTCTCTTCTTTCTTTTTCTTTCTTCTTTCCTTTAACAATTTCGTGCTTCTTCTCCCTCTAATACGACAACCTACTCTTCTTGTCTTTAATGATAGCAAAAAGACCATTATACCCTTCCATATATGCCTTATAACTTCCTAACTTAAGTAAACTTCCAACTTTGCCCTTCATGCCTTCTAACACTTTAATTCAATTTAATCAAATCCACCAATGCCATATGACCATACTCAATTCACATTAACATGCTAATTAAATCCTCAAAATCATAAAAATAAATCAAAGTCTCAAAATTAATTAAATCATGATTTATTTAGGACAATCTTCACATCATCAAATTGAAGGAATTTCCTAACACTTCCTTCTAGAGAAATGTTCCTCATTGCATTACATTTCTAACGACACCAAAAACGCTCACTTCGGTTCAGAAATGAAGAAGTTATGGCCAAAATACTTTCAGCTCTTACTAATCCAAGACTGAACACTAAACCCAAATTCAAATCAGAAATTGAAAATCTTAGGGGGTAAATTGAAATTCGATACCTTCATATAACTTGTAGCCCCATGTCTCTATTTTATTTTGCAATAAGAATCAGTTCAATTAGATCTCTACACATCAAGAATTTATGAAAATACTGAACCATGTTTAGAAAATTATCCAACTTATACACTTTAACCAATCTTCTCTCTTTGATTCAATCAACCTTTTTCAATTCAATCTCAAAAATCATAAATTTGGTATGGAAAGATAGATGGATGTCTTAGGAATCCAACGCTTCAAAAATCGAATCAATCGGATGTCGGACGAAAAAGATGTAAGCAAAAGAATGGAAGAAAAATTCAAATAATAAAAAAACTTAAAACCACACAGAAGCCGGCTCGCGATCGCGAGCCTCGGACAAAAATGGCCAACTCGCAAGCGACCGCGAGCCAGCGCGCCAGAGCCATCGCGATTGCGATCGCGAGCCATCTGGCTTCGAAATTCCTTTTTCTCTTTTAAAAACTACTGAGCTTCAAAAATTCATAACTATTCACTCAAAACTCTAAAAATTGCAAATTTGGTATCAATAAAAAGCTCAAAGGAAGCTCTACAACTTACAACTTCCACGAAGAACTTAAAAATTAATTCCTTTTTTAAAGGGGTCAAAAATCCACTCAAAGTGACTGCCCAAAATTATGGCACTCTAAATAGCATCACAATTTCTAAAATTTCTATCTTTCAACTCCAAGGTACAAAAATGTCATACTTTATATCAATGCAAAGATCACATTGCAACCTACAACTTTCATGAAGGACAGAAAAATCAAATTGACCTCTAAGGGAGTCAAAAACTACTTCAAAGTTTCTGTCCACTAATGATCATGCCAAAACAGTAACAGAAACTTCTAAAAATCATAACTCCACATTCCATGGTCCAAAATTTCCATACTTTACCTCAATGGAAAGATCAAAACATAATCTAAAACTTTCATGAAAGACTTCAAAGCAATTTCAGTCTCTATGAGGGTCAAAATTCCAATCAAAAGTACTGCCCACATAAATGTCATCATGAACAGCAAAAAAATTTCTAAAATTCATAACTTCTTATTCCATTGTCCAAAAATTCTATACTTTATATCAATATAAAGATCAAAACAAAATCTTCAACTCTCATGAAGCACTTAAAGGCAATTTCAACCTCTAACTAGGTCAATTTGTCAATCAAAGATTCTGCCAAAATGTGTCATCCTATTCCACATCCAAACTTTCAAATTTAACATCTTCTAATTTCCACAATAAAAAATAACATATTATACACCATGTAAAAGCTATTTAATTTCTCTATAACTTTTATATAGACCACTTACTCCAACATCAGTCCAGAATTTTCCTCAAAACACATTACACACAAATATATACTTATGAGCAATTTCTAAACACAAAGCAAAATAACTTAATTTCAAATGATCATAACTTTCAATTTAGACATTGAAAAATATCATACTTTATGGCGATAGAAACTCTCAACAGAAGCTACAAGTTTCATGAAGATCATTTTATCAAACTCTACCTAAATCAAGCCAGAAAAATTCCAAAAGTTTCAGATCAAAGTTGCCACTTTCTTCTACTATTTATCCTCAAAATTTCAGATTTTCAATTCTCTAAAATTTAACACTTTCACTAATCATTTCTTACTTTTCAACTCCATTTAAAGCAATTCATTCACCATCAATTTTCTCATTTTATTTCATTTAATAATTTCTAATTTCCAATAAAATTTCGGGGTCCAACAAGTAGAAATTAGAGTTATTAAATAGAGATGTTAGAATTAAATTAGTGTAATGGTCATAAGATACAAAAGAAGGGGCAAAATGGACATTGCATTAAAAGAAGGGCAAAATTGGAAGAACAAGACAAATGAGGGGTATAATTGGAAAGACAAGAATAAAATGTTGTCTTGAATTAGAAGAAGAGGAAGAAATCGTGGGAGAGAAGAGAAAAGAAGAGAAAACGTAGAGAAGAAAGAAAGAAGAGAAGAAGGAAAAAAAAACATGGAAGCTAGAGAAAGAAGAGAGAAAATCGTGGAGGAAGAAGAAGGAAGAAGATTTGGGCTAAGCTTAAGGTAATTTTACCATTTTTTTCTTCTTGTTTGGGTCGAAAAAGAAGTAGAGAATGAATTTGTGTAGGAAGAAAGAAGAGAACCCATTTTGATTTTTCATGGATTTCTAAACTAGGTTTTGACTTTTCTAACCTAGAGGGACTATAGGTAGGTTAAGTTTAAGCTCAAATTTATTATTTTGATTATTGATATGAATTTCCATTTGAATGTGGGTTGAATGAGAATTTGGTTTGTTTTAGGAAACCAAGAAAACCTTATCCAAGAGTAAGAGGAAAGACATAATTGAACTTGGATTTTCAAGCAATTTAGGTGGGCAATATGTTTATAATTATTGTGATAATGGTTAAATTTCTTGTTTTCTTGTATGATTAGTTATTGTCTTGAATTATTGTGATTGTGGAGAAAATGTGTCACAAGTTATTACCATATTATGCATTGAAAAATGCCATTACATTTTGTATGAATCAAAAGAGGAAAAACGAAAAGCATGAGAAGCATGAAAATATGAGCATATGATGAAATGAATTGAGCATGAGAATTTGCTTGTCTTTGGGTAAGAGAGAAACCATTTCGTTCGTCACGTGCACATTGACCTAAAGCCTTCTCCTGGTTGCCCGCTTGTGGCATATGAGATTTTAAGAAGGGGCTCATTTTGTTCATAGTGTAAACTTCAGTTTCTCCATTTCAACCCATGGACTCTCAAGCCATTTGTTTGTGCATTTCATCATTAATCTGTCAAGTATGACACATCTGAGTGTTATGTTTGATGGTTAAATATACATGTTATGTGTTATGTGATAACTTCCCTAAATCATGAGTTTTGAGCTAGAATTGTTGATGATTGAATTGCTAGACTAAATGAAATATAGTTGTATATATATTAATACACACACACACACACACACACACACACACACACACACACACACACACACACACACACACACACATATCTGTGTGTGTGTGTGTGTGTGTGTGCTTGATTTGTTTGACTCGTTACTAATGGTTATAGATATATTCACTGAGCTTGTAGCTCAACCCATTATTTTTCACTTCTCATGTGCTGAACGAGAAGATCGTTGATCCTTGCGAAGTTTGGCAACTCCGAAATAGAGATAGCAACTTTTGTAACTAAGTTAATATTATTTTTTGGATAGTTTTATAAGCATATCAAACATGAGCATCCATTGTATTTTGTATCAAGTTAGTGATGTAGTTGTTGATATGTAACTAAAACTTTGTTCAAACTCTATTTTGTCTTAATAATGAGATTGAGAATTGAAGAAGCTTCTTTTGCATACGTTCATATTTACCTTTTGGTTGAGTTGTTAAATTGTTGGGGTTGAAAATGGAAGTGCATGATAGAGTTGGATTGTTAGGTTCTGGGTTGTAATTCGGAGGTTTCACCGCGGCGAAGGTGTGACTTTGGCCGCAACGAACCTTTCCTGAAAGGTGTTTTGTGTTAAATTTTGTATGATATAAAATGAAACTTATTTTAAATTATATCAAAAACAATCTTTAAAACAAATTTACTTTGAAAAACATGTAATCCAAAGAGATTAAAGGGCATACGATTTCAATGTTCAAAATTAGTAATTTAAAATTTAAATTTTCTACAAAAACAAATAATTACTTTATCATTGGCCCAAGTGGAGTTTAATAAATAAAGTAAAATATATTTTTTATTAAAGAGAAAACTAATAGTAATTAATCAAAAGGAAAAGTTTGAATGCATTATTTAACAGATAACTGATAGGATATTATTTGATTATATTAATTGGAATTATCTATTTTGTTGTGACTATATTTTGATGCTTAAATAAGAAAATTAATATTATTTTGTTTTAAGAGTGGAGATTACATCAAATTAAAACATTATTGTTCAAAATCACGAATTTAGGAAAAGTGAACATATTACTGTAATGGATAAGGCGAGATCATGCTTAATGTCATATTCATTCCAAGAGTTTGAATTCAAAGTAACTTATTTCCATTCCGATTATAAAAGATTTAGATTTCTTTTTGTTAGGAATCTTTGCAATATATAAGGAGGCTAGGTTTTGAGTAGGAAAGAAGACAAAACACAACCAACTCTTTTACATATTTTAATTCAAGTATTTTTGGTTTTGTTTTCTTATATTTTATGAATAATTAATATTGATTAATCTAATAAATTAATTTAATGTTGGTTATTTTATAGCTATTCGTAAATTTAGTAATCCATAATTGTCATGAAAGATTGATACAAGTAGCAAATATGTTATTTATAAATTTACATATTTAACTTATGAGAAATAAGAACACTAAATATTACTATCTCAATTATTTAATTTAGAGTTTAGTCTTTTTTATTAAGTTTATTGCTATCATTTAATTAATATGTAATGTTATTATACTCAACCAATTGATGGTAATTTTTAGTATGAATGTTGAGTTTGAACAAATGAATTTAGTAAAATTTGAGACTTATTATGGTTGTCCTTATATGTTTTCGACTAACAACTTGAATTGTGAAAATCATTCTTTTAAAACCAATGATTAATGTTATAATTAGATGAGATATTTCCTTTGAATCGAAGTTAAGTACTCTTCAATTTTTCACTTTTATATTTAGTTAATTATTTTGATTCCTTGTTAAATTAAGTTTTTTAGTTAATTAATAATAAACCCCGCCTTGTTTTGTCAATAGAAATTAAGAAACTAGTTTTTAGTTTTCTTGGGATTGGACATAGTTCCACAACTAAAGTTATGAATACTAGAACAGTACCAATATCCACTACAAGAAAAATCACGTTTACCGACAGAATATTTCGTCGGCGAAATCGATATATCCGTCGGAAAATATATGTACCGATGGAAAACAACGAAAGACGAAACCGTCATCAACAAGTCCGTCGGTGGATTATCAACGGTCAACCAATGGAAAACTATCCGTTGTTGTTATGTGGCGACGAACATTGATTAAATTGTCCGTCGGTGAAGTGCAAATATCACTGATGGATGGATTCTGTTGGAATACTTTACGGACGGAAAAACCGTCGGTACCTTCAGATCGATAACTAAAGTAAGTGTAAACGTTAACGACCGAAATATAATCCGTCGAAAAGATTAATGCTTTACCGACGGTAATATTTACGTTGGCAATTGTAAATCAAGTTTTTGTAACGATGAAACGATAAATTCCATTGGAGAAATTTTATATTTACCAACGATTTTTTATAATTCGTCGGTGATATGTATAGTTCACCTACTAACATTTCATCATCTTCCCCTTAATGCGTATTCTTAAGAGTTCCCTTATCTGTGCATACTAACTTAATTCGTATATTTGTATATAGTTGTGTAATCAGAAAATTAGATGAAAAGTACATAGTTCAAAGAATGTCAATTGTTATAAAATTGGTAATGAACACATTAAAGTGTACATAAATTGTTATGTTTGTAATTTGAACATAATGAGTTCGATTATCTAAGGTTGTGGTGATCACGGGTGGTCCTCTGCAGAACTTCCCTTCAACTGTTCCATCGACTGTCTCAGCTGAGTCATCTGCATAATCTCTTCTCTCATCTTTGCCATCAGCTCCATCTACTCTCTCATCCGTTGATCCTGCTCCCTCATCCGTTGCTCCTGCTCCCTCATCTGTTGATCCTGCTCCCTCATCCGTTGTTCCTCCTGCTCTGTCTGCCCCTCTTCCAAATGAGTTATCTTGTCCATTAATGTTTGTACTGTGGCCCAAAGCTCGATGACTTCATTGGTGTTCGCTGGCCTAGTGGACACTGCTGTACTGGACATGGAAGATTGGGAATAACATGTGTTCCCATACGAACCCAGACCAAATATCCTGCCACAACAATCCCTACCACCCACGGCCTCAAAATACGTCTGAGTCTTGTCTACAGGTTGTTCCTCCTGAGACTGTTGCTGCATGGTTTGTTGTAATTGGCCCTATAAGGTATTTGAAGTTAACATTAATAGGAAGGAAGGGATCATTATTTAGAAATATATAAAATGCATTAATTGGACATACATTCAGCTCTCGACAGCGGTTGTTGATGAAGGTTACACGTCATGCTTCTTCGTATGAGTGTGCAGAAATAACTGAATAGGTGTAGGCTTGATACCCAATGACTTTTCCTACATGAATAAACTAAAATGTTAGATGTTAACTAGAAATCGTTTAAACTTTGGCAGAGGTTCGTCAAGTTGTATGATATTTGTCCCCTGTTGAACAAAGAAAATAATTCAACATAGCCATAAGTGGCACCAAACATTTATACCATTATCATTATCCATAATACAACAAAGAAAAATATTTACAAAATTAGTGTAAAGTGCAGATACTTACAAGTCTATCTGCATGCTCCTGGTTAGTTATTGAGCCTCCCATATGTACGGGAAGACTCTCTCGACCTGAGCCTCCAAGTCTGTTGGCCGAGTTATGTCCTGAGATGGACATTGCGCAGGTGATGCCCAATACGCCAGCCAACGACTCTAAGTATCCTCCGAAATAAAGCGGGGTCGTGCACTAGCCTTGTGTATCGCGTTAATGATGTCGCGATAACGTGTACGAGCTCGCCTCTCCCATATTTTGTATATGCTCCCATCCAAAGAAGAGTCCCATAAAAATGCTTTCTGATTAATAAATAAAACAAAAATGTGTTAGTTAATCTAAAACTATATATATATATATATATATATAGATATCATTAGACTATATATATATATACAAAAAGGAAATAAATTATTATTGTACCTCGAACTCCTGAAAGTAAAATTGTTTAGTAGCTTCAGAGATATTCTTCCACGTATATCCATCGAGTTCAATCCTTTCCTTAAAAGTGGAAGTCATATGTCTGGAACTCATTCCAGACGGGACGAACCTAAAACAAGAAGTAATTGTATTGTACATATAAACCGAAAAACCTAAGTCTTAATCAACAGCAAACAGTGATTTATGTTATAGCCATACTTACTGGTCATTGACAACAGTAATATACTTTCACCCATCATCTCCCACAGATCTAGGCTGATGGGCATCTTCTCCATCCCCTAAAGAGGTATTGGATGATATATGAGTTGGCGAAGGGGATGGTGTGGCATGAGGAGCAGCAGGTGATGGCTCATCTGGAACGGGACGATGTGTAGGAGGAGGAGGTGAGTCAGTGCGAGCAGCAGATTGTGATAATCCACCTTCACACACCTGTCCACCGAACATCCCTCTAAACCTCGGCTGCATAACCTTACGCGCTCTCTTTGGTCCCATATTGTAACCTGAAATTCAATGTTGATCGAATTCTGTACAAATATAACAATTTTCAAGCAATCGTGTACACAATATATTTATATATAAGGCAATGGCATTGAAGGTCAACAAACAAGTAAACAACAACAAATCAACTTCAACACTTACATAATTATGAATGTGTTAAACAAATTCAAACAGGAAGCTTAAAGCAACATTGAAGTGTAGACCATCAAATTTCTTCTTTGATAATACAATCGTGTCATCGCTCTGGCCTCTATTGGCACATATTTCTTCTTTGATAATACATGAAGCTTAAAGCAACATGAAGTGTAGACCATCAAATTACTATTATGTATAATAACTTTAACTAAGGAAATGAGATGTACAGAATAAGAATAGAGACGTAATAATCATACTAAACACCTTCAAGTAAAAGATCAGTCATGGAAGGCAAATGAGTTTGAGTTTTTTTTGCAGCAATGTTTCCTGCATTGGTGATTCCCTTAGACAGGAAAAATTTGCCACATTCCTCCAATGGTAAGAATTATTACCGTCGGGAACCATTCGCCACATCGACATTCCTTGAATAAGAATTGAAATGATTAAAAGGAATCATGTATTTGGTACATAAAATAGTCTATTACAAACATAAATTAATTGCTATCAGAACTTAATTCTAAATTACAATCATCTTCCTCGTCGGAAGAATAAGAATCAAACTCTTCCTCTTCTTCAGATCTATGACCCTCGTCAGACTCTGCAGATGAAATATCAACATAAGCGTTAGAAGGATCGTTTAAAGGCTCATTCTCATCGTACGTGACTGTTGCATTGATAAAAGCCACATCGTCCTGAAACGCTTCACTGTCACTTCTCTTCTCTCTATTTCTATGTGATTCAAAAACTCCTCTAGGTTTAACTTTGCAAACCGCCAACCAATCCGTCTTATCTCGTTGTAAGCTTGGAAAAGGGACATAACACACCTGTTTTGCTTGCATAGCCAAGATGAAAGGTTCAAATTGTCTCAATCGTCTGCAGTAGTTGATTTCAACTACATTGTATCGGCCATGCACTTTTGTTCCTACATTTGGTGTAAGGTCATACCAGTCATATTTAAATATCACACATCGCTTAATTGGTAAAGGAGGGTACTCAACTTTAAGTATTTCAATTATTTTCCCATAACAGTCCATCAATTCTCCCTGTATCGAAACACCACTATTTTTACTTGACATGCTATGTCCATGAGATTATGTATGGTATTTATATCCATTAATGAAATACATCGGATATGAGAAAACAGTTCGCAAAGGTCCTTTAGCAAGATCAGAAATGAACTTGTTCTCTATTGAATTTTCGACGGCCTACGAAAAAAGAAGTAGCATAGCAAAGAGTACAATGTCATGGGAACATTTACACATGGTTTGTAACAATAAGAATATTTTAAAATGAGAACTTACATATCGGTCGAACCATCGAGGAATGTTTTTTCCAATTTCATTATTCATGTTATCCTGTGTGATACCAGGCATTATCTCGTGTAACAATGCCTCGTATACTATGCATATTTGATGACATTTATCAGTAACGTCCAACAAACTAATTTTAAATGAGCATATCAGTTGTTCAACTTACCGTACGAATGGAAGAACGTCCTGACAATTCAATAAAATGTACCCATGTGCAACCTCAATTTTCTCCTCTGTTAGCATTCTTCTTGTTGCACGTCTATAGGTTCGTCCTGGATATGTAAAAATTGACAAGTTTTCATCCGCACCACTTGTTCCTCCCCCATCGTCGTAACAAGGAACTTGTCTCGCCCTTGTATGAACATGAGGCTCAAAATAATGTCCACAAAACGTACTAGCTTCCTCAACTAAATAAGCATTACATATG
>JAOQMR010000007.1:12337199-12347867 GCA_027563865.1 Erythroxylum pelleterianum
CAGTATAACCTGCAAACACACGCCGCAGTATAACCTGCAAACACCTTCGGGTGGGGTGTGGGGTGTGGGGTCCAACAGGAAAAGTAGGAAATCTAGGAGTTCATTATGGTTTTTTTTTGTTTCATAGATTTAGTCTTTTGGAATGTTATGGGTATTAACAACCCCAAAAAACAATTAGCTATAAAAGCTAGTCTTAAGAGGTTGTCAGTTTCTTTTGTTTGCTTGACTAAAACTAGGATCAGGTCCCCTTCTGCTACTCTTTGTTCCCTAAATGGTGTACATAAAATAATGTAGAATATGCTTCAAATCCTAGGATTGTGCTAGCTTGGAGTCTAGAATGTTTCAGGTGTTCCATTCTTAGTACAAATGATCAATTGATCCATTTAGAAGTCTCCCCTTTGAACAGATCCTTTTCCTTTCTCATGACTTATGTTTATGGGTCAAATAACCTCAATCATAGGAAATATATTTGGTCTGATCTTTCAACTATCAATGCCACTATTGGTAACCTTCCTTAGATTATAGCCGGGGACTTTAATGATATTCTGTTTCCTCATGAGGTAAAGCCTTTAAGTCCCTCGGCTATGAATGGCATGAGTGATTTTAGGAAATGTGTGGAGGACTGTGCCTTGTTTGATTTAAACTCTAGCGGCCCTAGCCTTACTTAGAACAACAAGCAATGTGGAGACCTTTATATTGCTAGGAAGCTAGATAGAGCCCTTGTTAATTCAGACTTGAGCTTTACATTTCCCAATTCCTTTTGTGTTTTTCTTAACCCAAACATCTCTGATCACTCTAGAGTAGTGGTAAGGGCTTTAACAAACCTCCAGAGGAGATTTTCTCCTTTCAGGTTTTCGAATTTCCTAGCTTCTCAACCTAACTTCGTTCAGATAGTACAAGATGTTTGGTCCTCTCAAGTCTAGGGCACTCCCATGTTTTATGTAGTGTCCAAACTCAAGTGGGTTAAAAAAAGCTCTAAAAAGTCTTAATTCGAGTCAGATAAGTGATGCCAATGACAGAGTAGAGAGTTGTCAAGCTGCTCTTAATATTATCCAAGATCAAGGAGTTTGAAGCTATCAATGCTTTAATTATAGCCCTAGATGACCATGAATCTTTCCTTAAGCAGTCCTCCCATATCAAATGGCTTAGAGAAGGAGATAGCAACACAAAATTCTTTCACAATTCCATCTTAGCTAACAGAAACAGAAATAACATCCACTCCTTATTAGTGTAAAATGGTAATAGGATTGTTGGGCTTGAAGAGATTCAAGATCAATTCATTGGGTATTTTCAAGCTTCTATTGGGGATAAAAAGGACCGTCTCCCTTCCCAAGATTTTGTGGAAAATCTGTTCTCTTATTCCTTACCAAAAAATCTCTTAGAATCCCTCACTGCTGAAGTCTCAGCACAAGAGATTAGGGAGGTTTTTACATCCTTCAATCCAAATAAGGCTCTTGGGCCGGATGGGTTCAATGGATTCTTCTTTTTGCATTCTTGTCCTATTGTAGGACAGGAAGTTATAGTGCCATTCAAGACTTCTTTCATCATGGAAAATTTCTAAAAGAGCTCAATTCCACTTTTATCACTCTTATCCATAAGAAAGATCAACCTTCCACAGTGTTATATTATAGGCCTATCTCTTGTTGTAACATGATTTATAAGGTGATTGCAAAAATCATAGCAAATAGGCTTAGAGAGACCCTTCGTCACATTGTCAGCCCCAATCAGAGTGCTTTTATCAAGAATTTTCAAGTAGGGGATAACATATTGCCAGAACAAGAGATTTTCAAGAACTACCATCTTTCAAATAACCACAAGAGATGTGCTTTCAAAATGGACCTTCAAAAAGCCTATGACTCTATCCATTGGAACTTCCTCCTTAATACACTAGGAGTCATAGGCTTTCCTCAAAAGTTTATAGGTTAGATCAAAGAGTGTATAACCTCCCCCTCCTATTCTATTCTGAGAAATGGATCTCCCTCTAAATTCTTTAGAGGGAAATTTGGCTTAAGACAAGGAGACCTACTGCCTCCACTCCTATTCATTATTTGTATGGAAGCTCTCTTAAGGAGTCTAAATGTTTTCATAGATGGGAATCCTTCTTTCAAATACCACCAGAGGTGTAAACCCCTTAAACTTACCCATCTCCTGTTTACCGATGACCTTCTATTATTTTGCCATACTGACTTGAATTCGGTTCAAACATTGTTTAATTGCTTGGGTACTTTTTCTAATTTATCTGGTATGCACATGAACTCTGCCAAAAGCAAGTTTGTCTTATCCCTTGATAGGGAACCTTTAAGCCATCAAATAGAAGGCATTTCGGGTCTTAAGAAAGAAAATATTCCCATTCGGTACTTGGGGGTACCTCTCTTAACAGGAAGACTGTCTAAGAGGGAGTGCTTACCCTTATTGGAAAAAATTGATCTCAGGATTAACAAATGGACTCATAAACACCTCTCCTATGCTGGTAGACTCCAATTAGTGATTTCAGTCCTCTCTACCTTTCAAGTTTATTGGTCTTCTCTTTTTATTCTTCCATCTTTCATCCTTAAGGAAATGGAATCTAAGCTTAGGAACTTTTTGTAGGCTGGGAAAATCACTACTAATTCTCATGCCAAAGTTAAATGGAGTGATCTTTGTAGACCAAAGAGGAAGGGAGGCTTAGGTATTAAACATCTGTCCTCTTGGAATAATGTACTGCTAAGGTAAAGAATTTGATTCCTGTTTCATGACAAAGAAGCAATACGGGTTAAGTGGGTGCACACAATAATTCTGAGAAGGAAAATTTTCTAGACTGCTCTTCCTAGTTATAATAGCTCATGGAGTTGGAGAAAGATCTTATTAGCAAGGGATAAAATAGGGAAACAATTCAGATGTAGGATAGGGAATGGGAATACTATTCTATTATGGCAGGATCATTGGCATCCTAAAAGGATCTTGAAGTATTTTTCTACGCCGAGAATGATAAATGGGTAAAAGCTTCCTATGACAGCTACAGTTTCTGAAGTAATCAACAATAAAGAGTGGCATTGGCAAGAGGTAAATGTTGAACCAATCAGTAATCTTTAGCCTCTACATTACCTACCTAATTATTCTAGACTTGATTGTTTGGAATGGATGGTTAGCCCTTCAAAACAGTATACCAATAGCTCAGCATACAATTTATTGAGATCCCTGATTCAGAAGGTTTCTTGGCACAACCTGGTCTGGTGTAAAAGTAATAGCCCTAGGTGTTCTTTCATATTATGGCTAGCTTTTCTTAAAAAATTGCAAACATGGGATAAAGTCCTCTACTTCACACACCAAATCATTGCTCCTTGTGTAATTCGGATAATGAGACCACAGAACATTTGTTCTTTCAGTGTTCTTACTCTAAAGAAGTGTGGGTAAATTACCTTAATCACTTTCATCTACATCTTCCCAATTTGATAAACCTTCACTCCATTCCTAATTGGTTCAATCAACCAGTAAATACCCAAAACTGTGACACCAACATTTTCACCATTCTCCTTTCTGTTACTGTCTATAACCTGTGGAGTGAAAGGAATGCTCAAATCTTCAAAGATGAAACCTTGGATGTGAGGCACCTAAATGCCAGAGTGATCTTCCAAGTTATGGAATATCTTAGCTCAAACACTGAGAGAAGGTAAGTATGGGAGTGTTTATTCTCTAACAATTTCTCTGCAGGTTTTTATTTCAGGTTGAAAAAGGGTGAGAATCAATTCCCTCTTCGGTATAAAAGAAAAAGGGAAATCAGCTCTAAGGAAATGTTTGTTTGAATCAGTATAGGCAGCATGGACTGGACAATCAATGGTACTCCCTCTATAGCATCAACTAGCCTTAATATACAAATGGTGACTAGAAGAATAAAAAATGCTCCTATCAATGAGGATATGCGAGAGGTGGACAAACTTGATAGTAAACATAGAAATGAGAACGACATAGCTCATCTTACACAGTTTTAGTTGTCAACTTAGTCTGTGTTTTGTTAATGTTACTTGATTTGCTGATGGAAATTGTTGTTAGTATAGTGGTTTTAATATATTGATATTTTAGCTCTGAAAGATCACTTTGTAGGAAGGTAGTATAGAGTATGGTTTCCTGTTTGTTGTAAGGAATTAGGATGTTAGGTCCTGTGAACCCTTTTGGTAGCTAAGGGATACTGTTTAGGAATTTCTAGTTGTGTATATAGCATTATATTATTTGTATAAATTTTCTTCTGATTTACCAAAAAAAACACATCTAAAATTCCAAATACTATAATTCTATATAAAATCCTCAATCTAATTCCTTAATTTCCAAAATTCAAACAAAACAAACACATCTATACATTCTAGTATCCAACATTATGTTATCCTCAATTTCCAAAATGTAAAGTCTAAACTCATAAGTCACAACTATAAGTTGCTTATACACACAAGAACTATTCAATTAACAAAACACTTAACAATCAACACAGCACAACACAAATCAACACACTATACATAGTTTAATTTTTCAATGATGATTTGCATTTTATAACCTTGAGGCTTAAAGTTTACAGCTCCTCTCAGTATCAGTAATGTCGAGGTAACAATGGCAGAGGTGGGACCTTGAGGCAACTACACAGTCAAGGAAGGGTGAGGCGAGGTGAGGTGAGTGGATGATTGCAGGTCGTAGGCGAGGCGAGGCAATGCATAGGCAAGAGAGGTGATTGGTGAGTGATGAAAGCAAAAGTAAAGGCGCAAGCAGCTAAGAGTGGGTGGGGAAGGGGGTCGGATAGGTTAAACTGTAGGGATAATGTTTTAAAAATTATAATTTATTCCAAATTTTTTAAAAATTACAATTTAGTTTGATAAGTCACTGATATTTCGATACCGACTCACAGTACAAAATTACTTGATATTGTACCATTTTCTAGTCAGTAAGGTAGGTACCGATTGGTACCGCCCAATATAATATAATGTTTGAACCATTTACCATGACTATTAAAAGAATTTAAATAGTCATAATTAATTTTAAGGGCATTGACAATCTGATCAAAATTTTGGCACCGTTATTAGGGATTTTAGTTTCATAGTTTTTCTTGTCTTATTTTATAATGTAGTCCTAATCTATTTTCTTGTATAACTCATTCTTCTTAGATAGCTGAATTACAATATAACTCAGAAATGGAGAAGACAATGTGTTGTTTAAGGAAAGAGACTAAGCAAAAAAGTGGCCATTCACTTTCAGAAGTGAACATTGTGGTAGATCTAACAATAGGTGAAGATTTTAATTTCCAAAAGGTTGAAGAAAAGATGGCAAATCCTAATGCTAGAACACCAATTTTGAATTAACAACACTTATGCATACGATTTCCAGATGATGAGGTAGATTTCAATTGAAATTTAGTTTGATTCACTTACTCACTATTTTTCATGGTCTAGCAGGTGAAGATCCACTTAAACTCTTCAAAGAATTTCTTAGTATTTGCTCTAGAATGAATCAGAGTGCCTAAAGAAAAAATTAATCTTAGAGCCTTCTTATTCTCATTAAAAGATAAGGCAAAGAATTGGCTATATTATCTTGCCTCTGGCTCTGTGACAACATGAAATGAGATGAAAAGGTTATTCTTGGAAAAGTTCTTTCCTACGTCACGAGCAGTTAATATTAGAAAGAAGATTGGGATAAGACAATTCATTGGAGAAACATTGTATAAATATTAAGAGAGGTTCAAGGAGTTATGTGCTAATTGCCCATACCATCATATTCCTAACCAACTTTTGATTCGGTACTTTTATGAGAGGCTATTACCAATGGATATAAGTATGGTAGATGCAGCTAGTGGAGTAGCTTTGGTAAACAAAACACCAAAAACAACCAGACAATTTATATTGAATAGGGCCAAAAATTCTTAGCAGTTTGGGATGAGGATGAATGGAGTTGTTAAGTGTGTGAATGAGGAAAGTAATACAAACCTTGAAGGTAAAATTTCAGATTTAGCTACTTTACTTCGTCAGATGGTTGTACATCAATTACAATCGACACGAGTGTGTGGAGTAAGCTCATTTTCTAGATATCCTATAAATATGTGCTCTAAATTCCAACAAGGCTTCTTTTAAGAAGCTGACATAATAGGGAGATTTCCTAGTCAACCTTAACAAAAATATAACCAATCATTCTAATCTAGGATAGAAGAATCATTCGAACTTTAGCCATGAAAATCAAGGAGGGCAATAAAGATATCAACCTTACAATTTCAATAGACAACTTCAAGCCCCTATATATACTCAATCTCAATCTTCAAATTCAAGTGTGTCTTTGGATGAAATTATTAAGGTAGTTGCTACTAATACTCAATAATTTCAACAAGAAACAAGAGCAAGTCATTAGAACTTAATAAAGCCTATTGCTCAATTAGCCACCTCAGTTAGTAAATTGGAAGGGCAAACATCAGGAAAATTACCTTAAAAGATGATGGTAAATTCTAAGGAGAATTTGAGTTCAATGACATTGAGAAATGAGAAGGAAATTCATTCTGAATCTTCACTACCAATGTAGGTAGAAAAGTATGAAGAAGGAGAAAAGAAAGATGAACCTCTAACTCAAGAATCAATAATGGTAAAATTTTGATTTATCTTTACTAATATCAACTCATGCATGTGTATTTCCTTTCCCTTGCAGGTTGGCTAAATCAAAAGAAGATGAACATGAAATAGAGGTCTTAGAAACCTTCAAAAAGGTGGAAATCAATAAACCACTTTTTAAATCCATCAAGAAAATTATAAAGTATGCAAAGTTCTTGAAAGAAATATCCATAAATAAAAGGAGGTTGAAGGATAAGAAGAGAATAATTTTGTGTAAAAATGTTTCAGCTGTGATAAATAGGAAATTACTAAAAAAATGCAAAGATCTAAATATGTTTACACTTCTGTGTGTAATTGTTAATAAGAAAATTGAGCGTGCCATGCTAGAATTAGGTGCATCTGTTAATGCCATGCCATACTCCATTTACCGAGGTTTAAATATGAATTTTTGCAAGAAACTAATGTGATTATTTAACTAGCTAATTATTCTTATGTGTGTCATATTAGTGTGATAGAGGATGTTTAGTCCAAGTTAACAGTTTGGTATTTTTAGTTGACTTTTACATCTTGAAAATGGTTGGGGATAGTGTTGACCATTTGACTTCGATTTTGTTGGGAAGGCTATTTATGAAGACGAACAAAATGAAAATTAATGTGGATGAGCGTACTCTTTTTGTTAAGTTTGATGGAGAGATAATGAAGTTCAATGCTTTTAAAGCAATGAAATACCCTAATGATTTTCAATCCATCTATCATATGGATAATATCAGTTTAATTGTGCAAGTTATTTTTAAAGAAGGAAGAGACGATGATGAGTCAATGTTTAATGTTAAATTGGACATGAATTAGCAACATTCTTAGATAGAATTGAAGTCCCTACCTAATCACCTGAAGTTTTTCCATTTAGGTGAAGGAGCGTCACTACATGTAATCATCTCAAAAGGGTTAACTAAAGGACAAGAAAAAAAATGTTAAGAGAATAAGGGAAACACTAGGAAGACTCAATCCAACAATGAAAAATGGATTTGTAAACATGGATTTGGAAAAAGATATATAGGGAGGCAAGTAAATTATAATTGCAAGAGCTAGAGGACCTAAGGTTGGATGCTTACAAGAATTTGATAATCTACAAAGAGAAAACAAATTTATTCAATGATAATATGATCTTGAGGAAACAATTTGAGGTGGGACAAAAAGTGTTATTATATAATTCTCGATTAAAGCTTATGTCAGGTAGTTACATTTTAGTTGCCTTCTTTCTTTTATTACCACTAATATATTTCCTCATTGTGCAGTGGAAATAACAAGTTTAAATACCAGGAACATTATTAAGCTGAACAGACATAGGTTGAAACCATTTTATAAGGAGATGACACTTTCAAATGTAGTGGATATTAATTTGACACTTCTCCAATAAGTGAAAGTTTGAGAAGAAAAAGTTTTATCGAACATAATGATGTTAAACAATTATGGTTTTTGGGAGGCAACTCAAAATATGATAGTTTTCATTAGTTCTATTTTATTTATATATAGTTTTCATGTGCTTGTTTTTTAGAAGTTAATTTATTGGCTTAAGGGAGAAATGGGTCTTAAAATTCCAAAATATTAAATTTTGTAAGGCATGATCACACTTATGTAATTAAGTTGTCAGTATCAAAGACTAAAAATTCCAGAATACTAAATCTCATAAGACAAGATCATGCCTTATGTGATTTAACTTTCTGGAATGAAAACTCCTAAAATTCTATAATATTAAATATCATTAGATGATATCATGCCTTATACGATTTAACTTTTTGGAATGCAATCCCTAAAATTCTAAAATACTGACATTCATAAGGCATGATGATGCCTTATACATATTAGTAATTTCTTTGATTTTAAAGAAAATTGTAAAATTTTCAATAAAAATAAAAAAACAAAAATATTTTAAAAATATTTTAAAAAGCCAAAAAAGTAAAACCCTATTTTATTTTGTTTCTTGTTCAGTAAGCAACCCCACGCCTAGCAGACGCACTAAGCCACCCATAGCATACTCAACAAATGTGGCCATACACACACATACATCTCATTTCAGTTGCTCACAACTCAGGGGAATATTCTACTTTGTGCTTTATTTTTTGTTGATTATTTTTGTGACATATGAGCATCTTATGCATACAATGGGGACAATGTATGATTTAGGAGTGGGGAAGCAAGAAAATATATGATATGATTTAGGAGTGGGGGAGCAAGAAAATATATGATGATGGGCTTTTTTATTTGTGCTTGAACTCATGAATATTAGGATTCATATATTGATTATTCCTTATGATAGCCTTAAAGTTTTATGACTATTATTTAGAAATAATCCCCAAGTTAGGATACATTTTTTGTTTAAGTTATAATGCATGAGAGAGACAAGCACAATTAGTGTTTTCATTAAATTACTTTTAAGTATCTCATTGGTTTTGTTGAATGAAAGTGAACAAAGCTTAATGCATTTGACACCTATGTGAGCTTTGAGCCTATGAGAATTCATCACATTTGTGATCATATATATCATTTTTTTGTGTGTTATCAAACATAGTTTGTTTATGCTAGAATTTGTGTTTGAAAACATGTTGAGACCACATTGTTTTATGATTTTGTGTATAAAGATGATAGGGGTACTTAGGATAACCATTGTTAACCTAAACAAGTCTACCTTACTTTTTATCCCCAAAAAACTAATTTGAGCCTTAACTTTTCTTTTCTTGCATACTAATCTTGTTACAAGCCAAATTTACCCTCTTTTCTAATGTCTTTAATGATTTTGAACCCCTAAATTGAAGGAACTGTATCAAGCTGATTTGCACAAGATTTTGACTATTTCCATAAAAATTAAACTAGTTGTTCAAGTTGTACTATTTTAATTTTTTCAATTATTTTTAAGAATGGGGGAGGAGTATAAAAAAAGAAAGAAAGAAAGAAAAAGAAAAAATTAAAAAGAAAAGAAAAAAAGATGAGGTGATTGAAAAGGATGTTATTTGAATTAAGTGAGTTTTAGACTAAATTAAGATGAAAGTTGTATGGATAAGTTTGTATAATTTCTTTCAATTTATCTAACCTAAAAACTTCTTTTTATCATACCTTACTTAAGCCACATTACATCCCTTATCAAGTCCTTTTGATTTATGCATTAAGTTCATTTTCGTTAGCAGTAAAGATATCATTCATGAGCAAGTTTATAAAATAACTCGCTATGCTTTAATTTAAGAGCTTAATAAATCACTTGTATAAAGTAAAATCCTTAAAAGGGTGTCAAGTCTTATGTTACTTAATTTTGATGGAATTGATGAGATGCTATGTTTTAATTCTAAAAATGTGTCCTATAAGTGTTTGTTCTCTCAATTGTTGTTTTATCCTAAACCTTTAATGTGAATTACCTTTCAAGATATTTCTGAATAAAATGAAAGAAGGTGAGAGGTTGTTATGAGGATTATTGATGTATTGAATTGATGTATGCTTGAGGATAAGCATGAGCCTGGTGTAGAGGAAATTCGATAAGATATTATTTGATTATTTTAATTGAAATTATATCTTTTGTTTGGACTATATTTTGGTGCTTAAATAGGAAAATTAATATTTTTTTGTTTTCAAAGATGACAAGCGGAGATTGCATCAAATTTGAGCATTATTATTCAAAATCACAAATTTTTTAAAAAGTAGACATATTATTGCAATAGATAAGGTGAGATCATACTCCAAGAATTTAAATTCAATTAGGAAACTTATTTTCATCCCTATTATGCAGGAATTTAGATTTGATGCAAATCTTAATCAAAATGTACAACATTATCCACCTCACCTTTCTTCCTCCTTGTCTTTTACCGAAAGATTCTTATTTGTATTCTTTTACGTCAAACTTTAGTGATTCATTTTCTACCGCTTAGACGATATATTTCAATGGAACTTAACCAATCGACACATTCTTTGATCTCCAGATAAAGCATTGCAAAATTAGTAAACTATCCTTCCTACTATTACCTGCTTATTTAAAAGACAAACAGCGGACTAAAATGTTGGGCCCCGATTCGTATTAAGCAGGTTTAAATTATTTTGAGATGTTAGTTTGATTAATTGAAATTTGATTGCA
>JAOQMR010000007.1:12360056-12374206 GCA_027563865.1 Erythroxylum pelleterianum
TTTTTTAACGGCCCACGCCCTCATCATTATCAATAAAGGGGTTTCAAATTCCTTGGCAGAAAGAGCCTCATCCAGATAGTTAAAACGAAAGAGATAATAGATCGGCCAGGTTCCACACAAGATCTTGGAACCAGGCGACGCCGAGAACACAATCTCAGGTCGCTCGGCCTCAACAACGATCGGCCAGGTTCCAAACAAGATCTTGGAACCAGGCGACGCCGAGAACACAATCTCGGGTCGCTCAGCCTCAACAACGATCGGCCAGGTTCCAAACAAGATATTGGAACCAAGCGACGCCGAGAACACAATCTCGGGTTGCTCGGCCTCAACAACGATCGGCTAGGTTCTAAACAAGATCTTGGAACCAGGCGACGCCGAGAACACAATCTCGGTTCGCTCAGCCTCAACAACGATCGACCAGGTTCCAAACAAGATCTTGGAACCAAGCGATGCCGAGAACGATATCTTGGGTCGCTCGACCTCGGCAACGCTCGACCAATTAAACCGAGCGACTATAAGAACTAAAGTCCCGGATCGCTAAGCCCCGACGTTATTTGAATGAGTCCTTTTTATTGTGCCGTGATCTCACTTGGACGCTAAGGCAACTCTTACACGAAGCTAGCAATAGCCTAAGTCACGAGACAGTAAAGGACAAAACAAGATCTTCATTACTTTGATAATTTCACCGACCACAGGTCCGACCAGGTGAGCTCAAGAACCCTACAATCTACAGTTAGAATTCAGGAGAAGGGGAAGAACTAGCAGGTGGATCGCCGGGAGACGAAGTCAGAGGAGCGAACGGCGCAGGATCAGACCCCACAGGAAGAATCGAAGGGACGCCATCTTCAGCTGGCTCCTTTTCCTCATTCGAACTATGATCCAGCATCTCGTCCGGCAACGCATCCTTTTCTTTCTCCACTATCGCCTTCATCTCATCGAGCGAAAGGCCTAGCTCGGGAGGAAGCAATGGCTCGGCATAATCCTCAAACAGAGGACCATCCGTCTCGTCAGGAACGCAAACACGGTGGCTGTTCCTTAGGAGAGTAAGGGACATGTCGCAAGCAAATTCTATGCATTCGTCGATTAGGTACCGATCTTTCCATCGCTTGATGGCATCCACCGCGGCATGGCAATCTTGGAGGAACTTCTTCCGATGCTCCTCCTCCGTTTTTATTCGGGAGTTGGCCTTGAGGACTTCTTCCCTCAGTCCCTGGTTGATGAGCTGCATCGCCCAGTGCTCTCCCTCCATAGTATCCCTCGACGCCACAACTATGTTCTTCTCCTCCTCGGATGAAGCAAGCTGAGCCTTTAAAAAATCCCTCTCCTCCTCCAACAAAACTCTCTTCTGCTCCTCAGCTAAAGCAAGTCGAGCGACCGCAAAATCTTTCTCCTCCTTTGTGACTGAAAGCTTGGCCTTCAACGCTTGAACCTGTTCGTGAAGGTCCTTAATCTCCCAATCCACGGTTCCAAAAGTTTATTCTAGCTGATCAAGACGTTGGTGCACTTCGTAGGAGAACGCCAAATTCTGGAAGAAACGTGGTTGTTAAAAAGAGAGAGAGAGAGAGAGAGATAAAGAAGGGTGGAAAGAAAGTACCCTTGCGCAGTTGCGTACGAGTCTAGACGATAGCTCCTTATTGCTCAGAGAGCCCATGAACTCCTTGTCCAGGGGAAGAGAAAACTTCTTAGCAATCTTGAGGGCCACGCTGATGTCCCCAAACGAGGCAGTCTCACCCATACCGATCGGGGAAGCCCTTTTACCCTCGGTCTCCTTCCTCTCCTTCCTTTTATTTTTCTGTTTCTCCTTCCCCTGGCTCTCGTCTGACGGACAAGGCGATCGATCGAGGGCCCGAATGGTTCTTTTCCTCTTCAGAGGTCTTTCCTCTTCCCTTTCCTCCTCGCCCCTCTAGTCGACCGGATCTGAATAACGGTAGTCCGCGCGGGCGCAGTCGACCGATCGGCAGTCGTTGGTAGAACGAGCGCGGTAGAGGTAGACCGCTCAGGCACGGGTGGTCGCGCAACAACGTTCTCGCCAACTTTCACGCCTCGTGTCTTACCCTTCGATCCAGCGGCCTTACCTGGACCTTTGGACTTTCGAGAGCTGGAGGACGGGCCGGTGATTTCGCTGATGAGCACCATGGCTACACAGCAGTAGAAGCAAGTCAGAAATCGACGCTAACACCAATGAACGCAACAAATAAATAAACTACGGGAAGTCAACCGGAAGGGGCATTTTCTTCTCCTAGCTCGTTAATTGGGGGCGGGGGGTCGATCATGAACGAGCCGGCCGAAGCCCCTCCACGATATCCTTGAACGAGGCAGTCGAAATCGTAATGGCCGAGCGCTTTTACGTAGTCGACTACCTCCTACTCCTCCCGGGAAAGAAGTAGGTTTGAAATGTCATTCCACCGCTCGACAAAAGGGTACCTCCACGGCCGGGATTTGAAGGCGGATCCCATGGGCCTCACGAAGAAGTATTTCGTCTTCTAGACCTGAACTTTGGAAGTCGTCCCAGCGGGCCGATAACGGGCATCTCTGTACTGAAAGTGAGGAACCCCACTCCCGGCGGCAGAACTCTGGTTCATCCTCAAGAAATGGCGTATGATGCCGACTGATGGCTGCTGTCCGAAATGATGGCATAGCAGAGCTAGCCCATTGATGAACCTCCAGCCGTTCGGAGGGATTTGGCTCGGCCTTAAGGCATAAATGTTACATATGTCGTCGATGATCGGGGCGTACGGTAACCTCATACCCCCGACTGAGAAGAAGCCATTAGAAACAGCGAGGTAGCCATTGCCACCGCTATGAATCCGCTTATCCTTCCCGACTAATCTGGCTCTCCAGGACACGGGAATATTGTTCTTGGCGACCAATCGGGACAGTTCCTTCTCAGTCACCATTGATAGGTCAGCTGGTAGACTTTCAACAATATGCTTGTCCTTCCTAGTACTCACCCCACCTTCTCCAGTTGTCACTGCCTCTGACGCCACACCCCTGCTAGCCTCAAGCACCTCCACCATTTCTGCCGTTACCTCTGGCAGCCCGACAATTTCTAAAGGCCTTTCGGCTGCCGGAGAGGAGGAGCTAGTTTCCTCCCTAAGTCCAAACTCATCTCTAGGGCTAACGGACGACATAGTTACAAAACGAAAATTTATAGGCGAAAAAGGGGGAAAAGGACGTACCTAAGTTAGCTACTGAGTTTTGGGATCGGAACGACGACAGAGGAAATCTCCGGTGACTACTGGCAAAGCAATGAGAATGAGGAAAGATAAGAACAAGAGAGTTAAGCACGCGTGAGAAAAACCCTCAGTCTGTCGAACTCGATATTTATAGCACTGATAGTTGAAGGGGAGCGCCAGCTGGGATCGGACACGTGGCGGAATATGAATTGTGGTAAATTAGGGTTACTAAAGGCCCGAAGCGGCGCGGCAGTTGAAAGGACCCGTGTGACAGTCTATGATAGCACATGACAGCTGTGTGGCCGTTTAAAGACGCATCGTTTCAAATTTCAAACGGCGCTCAGAAGATACGTATCGTCAAAGTAATGATTATATCTAATGAAGTGACTAGATGTCAGCACCCGATCGATCGTAGGTATTAGCGCCTATCACGAGCCAGTAGATCGCTCAACTGTGGCACAAACCGATCGACCGTAATGGTCAAGCTTGAACGATCGGATACTTTTGGTCGATCGACTCAGCCTTACCCTCGATCGGTCGGACGCCTCCCGAGCTATCGCGCACAAAGGGGCGATGCTTGGTCGATCGGACCTATCACGATCCCTCGCTCGTATGGGCCGTACAATTTCTACATACTCCATCGACCCTACTCCCTGATCAGACTCAAGGAGTAGGGGGCTTATGATTGGGCTGGCCATGCTAGGCCCAATTCTAGGCCTGTGAATCAACAGCCCATTAGCAGGTAATAACTCCCCATGCACACGTAAAGACCTAAACCTAGTCTAAATCTCATATATAAGATACGATCTTGCCTCGATACAGGTATGAGATTACAACCCTAGTTTCCTCTGCTCTTTCTAGTGATAAAACCCTTCTAAAAACTAACTTGAGAGTCGGTGGGGCCTGTCGGCAGTCAACCCCCGGCGAGCCTTGTCTGTTTTGCAGGTGTTTTACGTCAGAGGTTACTCGAGATTATGGATCCAAGATGCGACCTTCAATCTCGACGGAATCTGGCAGAACCAGATTCCAAACACCTTTTAAAGCAGTTAATAAAGGTTTATTATCAAATTGAAGAAGAACAATTACATTATATGCAAATTTATAAGGATACAATCGAGATAGCAAAAAGCAATCAAAATTTTCTACTTTTTAAAGAAGCACATGAATTACTAGCTCAAACTCAATACATTTACTCTTCAGTTAAAAAAAGATAGAAAAGACGCTCAAGATTCTATTAAATATTTCATTTCATAATCAGCATGACTCATCATTGTTTCTTTTGTTTACTTGAATCTGTTATAGTCTCTACTTTGATTCAATTATGTTTTCGATATATCCAACCTTTACTTTATTTATTAATTGTCAGTAATTATTATATTCACCCTGGTGATTTACTTGACTTTTTATATACTTGTACTCATCTTTGTTCCTTAGAATCTTGTTTATATTACTTATGGCAAAAAGTATGTCAAGATCTATGGAATCAAATCTTCCGAACTCATCATTCGGAATGACTTGTCCTATATGTACAGATATAGAAGAACAAATTATACTTACCCAAAACAAAATAGCTCACTATAAAGACCATATAGAATTCAACGAAACTCATATTAACTATCTTACATTTGTAGGAGTTAATCAAATAGGTAGAAGCCCTTATTATGAACATTTAGCAGTTGTACAACAATTAGATCAATTATATACTGAACATTTAGCAACAGTAGAACATATTTTAGAGAATCATCAAATTTATCATCAACAAATATGAACAATACCAAAGATTCGAAAATATTAGATGTAGACACCTTATAATTAACAGAATCTCGAGGAACTTTTCATGTTAATACCTTATTAACCAATGATAAGCGAAAACAAATAGCTAAAACCCAGTTAAATTTAAAATCTGGTCAAGATATACACAAATTAGTTTTAAAACAAATTCTCAATCGAAAAAATATAATTTATTTTGGAAAAATAGTCTATGAAACCCTTGTTAGAATCGATCAATGTAATGGACATATATGAATTAATTTAATTGATCAATAACAAATCACTAGACAATTACAACAAATCCCTGAAACGAAAAGAATAAAAATCGAATATGATCACCTTTCAACTATTCAAATTTTATTAAAATCCAGTTTTTAAGAAGGAATTGATTCACCTATACGGATGGCAATTTGAGACGAAAGAATGACCAATTTAAATGATCAAATAATTGGAATAATGAACGGAAATTTATCATACGGAAAAATTAAATTCAATACTAGATTAAAATTACGAATCCCATTGTTGTCACAAAATTTAAATGATACAATCACCATAGCTTACAAATTTTACAAAGAAAATCTAATGACTTTAGGCCAATGCCCATTTTCAATCACTTATCAGATTAGTCACGCCCTAACCAATTATCATCATAGCATTGAATTCAAAAATACAGATCAAATCTATATAGATCAATTATTTACTGAAGTAGCTAAAATAGGAACAAAATTTCAACATAAATTAAGATCTCTTCCTGCTATACAATATCCAATTCAATCATCACCAATTCCTTCACGAAATTCTTTTACAGAACATTCTTCTATTCCTTTGAATCCTCCATTACTTAGATCTTATTATTTTAATATTCCAGACCACTTCAAATTAGTGAACCTGAAAACAATAATCAAATCAAGATTACTAATCCACCAATAAACTATCATCAAACTCTGTTAGATACTATTCAAAACCAAATTACTTAACTTTCCACTTATGTTAAAAATACATTATGAGTACCATAACTCAACAGATATCAGATCTAGTCTATCAACAAAAACAATTAGACGAAAAATTAGATTTAATATTACAATTACAATCATCCATTGTACACGAAATTAAGCAACAAAATATAGAAATCAATCAAATTCCGCGGCAACCTCAAGTGGTCGGGGGCCTAGGCGCGGACTCGGTCCCGTGCTGGGGAGGGGGCGTGCACATGAACAAGGGCTTGGGCGCAGGCTTGGGCGCGGGGCTTGCGCTGTACAAAGGCAAAGATGGTATAACTAAAAAGCTGTGCAAAGGCAAAGATGGTAGACCAAATTGATACTTTAATAGGAGCATTTCCATCCTTGCGGTACAAAGAATAGTTGACTGTGATTATAATAAATTGACCAAAGGCACAAGTCAAGGCAGTAATGCAAGGAAAGAACCCAACACGAACCCCCGCCCCAGGTGGTGGATCAAAGACCCAACTTCTCCAGTTAGTTTCCCCCTTCCAAAAATCCCACTCTTTTATAAGCTTGTAGAAGAATTCCGAGATACTGATCAGCACTGCTGATATGGACATTATGAGGCACAGTAATAGAAAAGGCTTGTGCTGCGAGGAGAGCTGGTCGAACACTACTGACATTAGCTCCACGATGAAGTTGGCCAGGAAAAATATCAATTCCAACACCTGCCCATACGCCCAAAAGAAGTTCATGATCTCTAAGCTTAAATAAAATTTCTAGGAAACTATGTTCTTTTTGTTGTGTACAATGCATCATTAAATTTGACCTCTATTTTTGAGCCATGACTGACATGTTGCTCAGTGGTGGAGGTGAAGTTGCTAACACTATCAGTTTCATTCCGGAGGACTGCTCCGTCATCGTTTGGCTCGGCGTCTGGGCAGGTGTGATAACTATCAGGGGAATCACTAAGACATTGGATTACAATAATTTCGTCCTCTGCAATATCAACCTGAAAACATACTCAAAATTAACCCCAAGCCGCAACTAAAAGTTGATCTATGCTAATACGGTGAAGTTTAAAAGTTGATGACAAGTTTATACTATATAGACATCAATGGTTATTGATTACTATAGAATAAGTATTTACTCATGGAAGAACGTAGGCTGGGGTATTTTAGAAGTCTTTAATTCAACATTTTCTCTCTCTTTTGTGTATTTTTCCCCCCTCTCTCTCTTTCATCTTCTAGGTTCTTTTCTCCTCTATTCTGTATTTATAGATATCCCATCTCTATCTTTACATGATACACATCTCTGTTACTAGTGAAATATAAGAACCCTGTAACTGTTTCATAAGCATAGAATATGAATTTAGCATGCTCTGTTACTAGTGAAATATAAAAGCCCTGTAACCCTTTCATAAGTAATCTGCTCAATGTTCAATCAATTTATGCAAACACAAGAGAAATTCTGCTCCAAAGTATCATAGTTTAATAACAGAATCAAAAGTTAACGGACAAAATCAAAAGTTCTATGATAATGATAATGAGATTTTCAAGTAAAGAGCCACTTTTGAATAGTTGATACTACCAGGGGAAATCATCATTTGGATAAGTTCTCACTTTTGAATAGGAATTGTTGATTGGATAAACATAGGATATTCCCTTCTCACGAGAGAAGAAAAGCAACTGTCCATGATCCCCAGCTTCTCTGAAGAGATATGCAGCCTATCAAAACAAAGGGAGGAAAAAAAAAAAAGAGAAAGACAAGCCAAATAAGAGACCACAAAAGGGGACGGTGAAGAGAAAACTTTGCAGTTCTAAGATATAAACGTACTCTAATTGCTTGAGCATGTGCTCCAATCTTCCTTAATATTTGCCTTTTCTCTTCTTCCCTTTTCAAGTCCAAGGTGTAGCGAAATCGACGAGAAGCATTAAGCACAAGAGCCGCTTGCTACATAAAGAAAATATTAGCGCAAACTGTGATAGTCATTAAATCAGCAGGACTCTGAACTCTTAATCAGTAAATCTAAACTAACATTTACATCCTCCTAGTAGAACAAGAAATTACCCTCCAACGGCGAAGACGGTCCAGAGGGGCGTTTTTGGTGCTAGGAATGTAGAAAGGACTGGACGCGTCGTCGTCGTCAGGGTTTTCATGGTCGAATCCGGTGGAGCTATTGCCTCCGGCCTCCTCCTCCTCGTCACGGCGGCGCCGGTAAGGCGAACCCTTGAATAGATTACTCATTTGTTAACTGTCGCAGGGAGAGATGGCACCGTTGTGTTAGTCTCTAGCTTCTATTCCATTCACCGTCCACACATGAAACTACTCTCTCTAACACACACACACGTCTAATAAATAAACCCAAAGTTTTATCATTAAAAAAAAAAATATTTTCTACCGTTGTGTTGGTCTTAAGCTTCAATTCCATTCACCTGTTCACACATGAAACGTCAATGGATGGCTTGGATGCATGGGTACAGGGGGCTTGGGTAATTGGGCACAGAGGATCCCACGGGACATGAAACTACCCTCTCTAACAAATACACACGTCTAATAAATAAACCCAAAGATTTATCATTTAAATCTTTTTATTTGCTCTTTCTCACGAGGCAGGCCCATCCCATCCCAGCCCTAAAACACCTCACTTTTTTCACTAAAAAAGAAATTGAATCACTCGGTAACTAAAAAAGGAAATATTATTTGAACTTTCGGCCATATTTGCTTTAACCACACCCAAAGGCTATGTTGTGATACAATTTGTGAGCAAAATTAAATCCTAAACACAACTCTAATTTCAGAAATTATCTTGAAATATGCGAAAACCCTTTAAATACCATATTTAATTTTCAAAAATCAAAGTTAGAAGACGATTGTTTAATACCGACGTCTTCAAGTGGTTGGTTGGAATTGGCGTTTGGGTCCGTAAAAAATATGACGATGTCTCGAGAGAGAAACTTGTAGAAACACTATCGAGCGAAAATTAACGCCGAGGACGATTGTTTAACACTGGTGTCTTTAGGTGGTGGGTTGGAATTGTCATTTGGGTCCGTAAAAAATATGACGACGTCGCGAGAGAGAAACCTGTAGAAACACTATTGAGCAAAAATTGGCACCAAGGACGATTGTTTAACACCGGTGTCTTCAAGTGGTCCGTCGGGAGAGAGAAATTCTGAATGACCTGGGAAATTGGAGTTTTTAGAATGGTGGTGCTAGTCTACTGTAAGAAATAAAATATGAAACTACTTGTTGTGTGGTATTTTGCATTCAAGTACACGGTCCTCTGTTGTGTGGTATCTTTAACAATGTAATTTCCTTACATTGTTAAAGATAATTTTAATTAGTGAATGGTATTCCTTTATATTTGAATTCTAAAAGAATAAGAGGAATTACTTTAGAATTGGATCAACGAAAGGAAAGTAATATAAATTTATTATTACTATTTTTTACCTATTAATGTCATTACAAATATTTAGAATATATTTATTTTTATTTATTTTTTCATGATTACTTGCAAGTTATTTGATTCAAGTAGATAAATTCTTCAAAATAATTGATAAAATACAAACAATGTAAGGAAATTATCTTTAACAATATATTGGCTTTCATTTTCGATTTTTGAGCTTTTAGCATCTCTTGTTAGATTTAACTTTTCAAGTTAAATTGTAAACTAAAAATGTATGCTTAACTTTTGATTTTTTTAATGAAAAGATATTAACAGTAATATGTGTATATTTTTGTACTAAATAAAAGTTCACTAGTTTAATTAAATAAAGGTAAATGAAATATGAAATTACCAAACAATAAATTTTTATTAGATAACTTCTTTCCTCAAATGAAAATATATTTTAAATTTTAAAAATTAATATAAATTAAATTATGATAATTAATTATTATAAGAACGAAACTTTAAATTAATTTAAACTATATGGACCGAATCTAAAGAACTCTTTTCATCTTTTCTAAAATACTTAGGGGCTGTTTGTTTTTTTTTCATTTTTTGTTGTCGTTTTTTAAAAAAGAAAAACAGATTAGTAAAACGTGTTTAGCTTATTATGTTAAGATTTTTTGTTTCTGAAAATAAAAAAAATCACAACGGTTTTACAGAACCAGAAAACATCGTTTCTCTGAATTTTGACAACATGTTTTCTTTGACAGAAAACCAACATATCTCTACTTTCTATCTCAAATAATAATAATAATAATAATAATAGTAGTAGTAGTAGTAGTACAAAATTTATAATAAATAATAATAATAATACTACAATTCATTTGGTATAATAAAATTAATAATATTAAGTAGAAAATTTATAACAATAATTAAATAATAATAATATTATTATTATTAACAATAAATTAATAATAATAAGAATAACTTATTAAAAATTAATAATAATATTATTATTAATAATAATAATAAATTAATAAGAATAAGAATAACTTATTAAAAATTAATAATAATAATAATAAATAAATAAATAATAAGAATAACTTAATAATAATAATAATAATAATAATAATAATAATAATAATAATAACAACAACAACAACAATAATAATAATAATAATAATAACCAAAAATATTTTTGTTTCCAGTTTTTTATTAGAAATCTCAACCAAACAGATTTTTGTTTTCAGTTTTTATATTGCAAATCTCAACCAAACAGGTTTTTGTATTTTTTAGAAAAAAACAGAAACTAAAAACAAGAAACAGAAACCAAAAACAACAATAGAAAAATAAAAGTGGAACCAAACAGCCCTTTAGCGACAAATTATTTTGTTGTTATAAACACTTCTTTAGCAATCATATAATGTGGTTACTGTAAAGAAGTCATGTAAATTTAACAACCAAATTTATTGAATGTTAATGAAAAATTTGAAATACTTGTAGTAACCACTCAATAGTTGATTATTATTAATAATTTTCGATAGCGATCATTAAAGTTATCGCTAAAATTGTTAAGTTTGGTCGTTATATTATTATCCATGAATTGTAAGTTTTAGTGACTATCTATAGCCATCAAGTATTGATTGGTCGGTAAAAAATATACGTAACTTATATATTGCAACCAAATAATTTTTGGTTGCAAAATATATATAATTAGCAAAAGTTTTACTATAGTTGCTTAGAATTTGGTTGTTCAAACCAAATTTTCTTATAGTGATCGTCTGAATCGGTTCTAAGCAGCTGTAGTAATTATCCAGTGAAGTTGCAGGCGAATCACTACAAGGTTGGATTTCACTAATTTCTTCCTCCCTAGTACTAAGAGCAAGCTGAAAACACACTTAAAATTAACCCCACGCCGCAACTAAAAGTTGATCTATGCTAATACCGTGAAGTTTAAAAGTTGATGACTATTGATTACTATAGAATAAGTATTGATTACATCTAGTGATTGAACGCCATCAAAAAAATACTTAATTAATCTCAATTCCTTTTCTGAAAATAATATATAAAGAAAGAGAGTTTCAAAAAAGAAGAATTAAGAAAACAACTTATAGAAAATAATAATGTTATAAAAAACCTGTCTCATAAGCAAGGAATATGAATTAAGCAAACATTGTCTCCCTCTTTCGTCTTCTAGGTTCTTTTCTCCTCTATTCTTTATTTCTTCTTTAACGAAATAATATAATCGCAACAAATTGTAGAGCTTTGAAATTATGACGGAAGATAATAGAGACCATGAGTTCAAGAAGCTTGAAGAAGATATCCAACTTCGTAATAGATGCAAAAACATTTACCACAAACATAACATATGTATGAAAAGGTCAATGTTGAATCAATGTATGCAAACACAAGAGAAATTCTGCTCCAAAGTATCATAGTTTAATAACATAATCAAAAGCTAACGGACAAAATCAAAAGTTCTATGATGATAATGTCCGAAGGATTGACAGATTTTCAAGTAAAGAGCCTTGTGTGTAATCTAAATTTCAATATGAGTACCGAAGCAATACTTATGGAAATCTCAAATAGATGTTAATGGAGACCAATTTAAATATCCGGAGGAAAATAACAATCAGTATGATATTAGAAATGTGATTACAGGAAGCTTATTTTGGTCAAGAAGAAGAAGGAAAGAATAATTGCTTTCTTTTCATCCTCGTCCAATTCTCCGTTTACAAATACATCGTACACATCCATTTGATTAAGTTCCCACTTTTGAATAGTTGCTACTACCAGAAGTGTTTAGACAGTCATCGTTTTAGTATCTAGAGCAATCCTTCAATTTGATGATTTCCCAATATGACGAGTCGAGTCTTATGCTGCTCTATGGTCATATCTAAGTTGTACATAATCTTATATATCCATTGACACCCTATGGCTTTCTTCTTCCCTGATAGTAATATCACTAATGTCTAAGGATCTTTTCTTATGGCTTCTTTTCAATTTGGATCTTTTACCATTTCCGAGAAACTTATAGGCTTAGTCCCTGTAAAACTTACATACCATAAGAGTTTTAAATATTTGATGAGTCAAAAAGAGTTAAATCTAAGGCAAAGAAGGTGGTTAGAACTACTGAAGGATTATGACTTGATGATAGGCTACCACCCGAGAAAAGTTAATATAATAACGGATGTATTGAGTAGAAAATCTACTATGACACATGTGGAGAAAATATACCTTCCTTTGTTGAAGGAATTAGCCAAACTTAAGGTGACACTAAGGCAAGTCGAATATGGTTATATATTGGCTAATTTTAGAATAAGGCCAGTGTTGAATGAGAAGATTAAGGAGTTGCAGGAGCAAGATAAATACTTGAGCAAGCTTAGAGAAGAAATTAAAAATGGTAAGCCCTCTGAAATAGAGATAAAAGAAAATGGATTGATGGTGGTAGGCAACAGATTATGTATTCCAGACATGCAAAAGTTGAAGAGTGAAATTCTTGATGAGGTACACAATGCTCCATATGCAATGAACCCAGGGAGTACAAGAATGTATAGAGATTTAAAAGAGTACTTCTAGTGGAGAGGAATGAAGAAAGATGTTGCAGAGTATTTTAGAAAATGCTTAGTGCACCATCAAGTTAAAGCAGAACATCAAGTCCCTACCAGTAAGCTTAAACCTTTGTCTATTCCTGAATGGAAGTGGGAGAAGATTATAATAAATTTCTTGATGGGATTACCAATGACCAGTAGGAAGCATGATGCAATATGAGTGACGGTCGATAGGCTAACCAAGTCAACACATTTCCTGCCAATTAAACAAATAGATTCTTTGAATTCCTTGGCCAAGAAATACATAGATAAAATAATCAGATTTCATGGGATTTCAAGTTCTGTTCTAGGATAGAGATCCCAAATTCACCTTCAGATTTCAGGAAAGCTTACAAGAGGCTTTGAAAACCAAGTTGTATTTTAGCACAGCTTTCCATCCACATACTGATGACCAATCAAAGAGGACAATACGGACATTGGAGGCAATGTTAAGAGCTTGTGTTACAGACTTCAAAGGCTCATAGGATGATCATTTACCTTTAATTGAGTTTGCTTACAATAATTCCTACCACTCAAAAATTCAAATGGTACCTTATGAAGCCTTATATGGTAGGAGGTGCATAACTCCTATTTGTTAGGATGAGGAAGGTGAAAGGGGACTTTTAGGACCTGAGTTGGTACAAACTACATTTAACAAGATCAAATTTGTGAAGCAGAGACTCAAGGCAGCTCAAGACAGGATGAAGAGCTATACGGATGTGTATAGAAAGGAAATGGAATTTGAAGTTGGAGACAAAGTATTTCTTAGAGACTTCCCATGGAAAGGAGTCTTAAGATTTGGTAAAAAAGGGCAAGCTCAGTCCAAGATACATAGATCCTTATGAGATTATTAAGAAGATTGGGCCTCTAACCTACAAGATAGCCCTGTCACCAGAATTATCTATGATTCAAAATGTCTTAAGTGTATCACTGTTGAGAAGATACAGAGAAGAAAAGCAGTGCAGTTTTTAACCTTAAAATATCATTGTTTACAGAAGACACTAATATCTGCTTATGGTGTGATGTTCTTGTAAAAGAAATAGCATATCTGTCAAATTGTCAAAGACGATGAGGTACTTAGATTCAAACAATCGTATCTAATAATGCAACAACCTCAGAGAATCTAATAACGCAACAACCTCAGAGAATCTTCAAGTATGCTTTATCCATTAACTTTTTGAAAGAAAAAAAAAGTACGATAAACTCACGACTCGATATTACCATGCATGAGATCCTTCTGTAGCACCAGTGTCCATGAACGAGTAGCAAGCGCTCCAAAAACCGG